>WNWK01006736.1:6791-102207 GCA_009830355.1 Cherax destructor | reverse complement strand
TGGGACAGGGGCCACAACGGAAAAGGAGAGGGAAGAAAGTGCTGAGCGAGTTAGAAACCCCAAAGAAAAGGGGAACCAAACAACATCTCTTCTGGCGGGGACAAAGGTCTCCGAGGAGCTGCGTAAACCACTGGCAGTGATCTTCAAGTCATTTGAAACAGGGCAAAGAAGGGTCGGGAAAAAAAACGAATGAGTCCCAATTTTAAAAAAAGGGAAAAAAGGGACAGTGAGGTACAGACCAGTGTCACTGACTTATATATATAGTATGCAAGGTTATGGAAAAGATAAAAAAAGGTTGTGGAGCACTTGGAAAGGAGAAATTATGAGTGACAAAGGGGAATGGTTCTCTAGATGGTATATCCTGTCCCCCTAGTTCTCTGAAAAGGTCAACTGAGTTTCAATATTAAGAAATACTGACCTTAATTACTGCAAATGAAATTCAAATAATTTTCTTGTGAATTTTTACTCAGGGGGGTTTTCCCCATAATCATCTATTGAAATCAGATTTGCAAAACTATAGCTACCCAGCAGAATACTATATTTTCCCAGCAGAACACTATATACCCAGCAGAATACTTTGGACTTAAGAATTCAGGAGATTTTCCAAAAATGGTTTTCCCCTTCAACCAATATGTTTATTTTTGGAAATAACTTTGGCATATTCCCTTTTCTGGTGACTACTTTTTTCTCTTATTATTTATTTTTATTGTTAAATTTTTTCCAAATAACTTTTTTTTGCATAAAAAATTATTTTAATTCTTCTAAAAAAAACAACTACTTTATTTCATGTCTCGATTCATACAACACCTCTGATCATCAGTTGTTTACAGTATTCTGTGTTTTAAGAACATAAGAAAGTAGGAACACTGCAGCAGGCCTGGGGGCCCATCCTGGGAAAAGTCCTTCACAACCGTCCCACTACCAGAATATTTGTTCAACCCAATTTTCAATGCTACCCAAAAAAAAAGCATTGATAATTCTTTTACTTATGTGCAATTCACTCAAATCCAACCCCCCTCCTCATGAATTTACCCCAATAAATTTGAAAATAACCAAGGTCCTTGCTTCAATAACCCTACTGGGGAGACTTTTTCCCCTCATCAACTACCCTTTTTCCCAAAACCCAAAATACTTTCCTATATCCTTTTTAAATCTAAACTTATCTAATTTGAATCCATTATTGGGGGGTTTCTCTTGGGGAGATATCCTCAAGCCCTTTTTATATCCCCTTTTTTAATACCTATTTTCTCTTGTATACCTCGATCATGTCTCCCTCATTCTTCGTCTTACAAGTGAATGAAATTTTTGGTTTCAATCTTTTTTTTATAGGGGGAAATTTTTCTAATGATATGTTTTAATTGGGGGGCATTCTATTTTTAATGTTTTCTAGGGAATTAAAAAATTCTGTAATATGGAGACCAGAACTGAGCTGCATAATCTAGGGGGGGGTTTACTAACGATGTATGGGTGTACACTTTTTGGGGTATAAATCCCAGTAATCTGTTTTTATTACGACCGTCAGCCCCAAAACCCCCCTGTGGTGGGGGGCCAATTGATGGAGGTGTTTCTGGAGTTAACAGGGGGGGGAGGGGGGTGCCCCCGTCCCCTCCCTCCTCCACTCTCCCAAATCCCCCAAATTTTCCGCCAAAGATTTTTTTTTATTTTAAATTTTATCTGGCGGGGGGGGAAAAGGGTTTAAGGGGGTTGAGGCGACGAGGGGGGGGTTTTGGGAAAAAGGGAAGGAGATTTTTGGTGAGGGGGGAAGGCATTTGAGTTAAAAAGGGGGAGTGGGGGGGGGGGCCCTGATAATGGATGCCAAAAAAAATTGGCGAAGCAACTGATCAGGATTCATTGGTCTGACTTGTAAAACTTTTTTTAAAAACAAGGAAACTAAACCATTAAACCGTGTGTTTAATTGAATCTTTTGGGTTTTTCTTTGTCCTTTTTTGGGTTTCAAAAAAGGGTTTTAAATCGTATATATGAACTATTGAGTACACATTATTCCCTAAAAAAATGATTAAAAGAACATTGTGTATACACATTGAAATATACATTTCCGCCTATGATACTAATTGGGCAATATGCCCTGAGATATACACTTCTCGGTGTGTGAGTGTGTGTCTTCAACTGTACTTACCTAATTGTGGTTTCGGGGTCGTTTTAGCTCCTGGCCCCGCCTTTTCCTGGTCTCTACTAGGTCCATTGTGTGTGTGTTTTACTCCCCCCCTAATTGTACTCACCTAATTGTGGTTGCAGGGGTCGAGACTCACTCCGGCCCCCCCCCTCTTTTTGTCGGGGACTGGGTCTCTGCTCCCCCTGTTTCCCTGAGCTTTATCATACCTTGTAAAACCCCTGTATGGTTCCTGCCTCCACTATATTTTTCTCTAGTCCATTCCACTTCCTGACCTCTGTGGCCGAAGAAATGTTTCCTGACATCCCTTTGACTCATCTGAGTCTTCAGCTTCCAGTTGTGTCCCCTTGTTTCTGTGTTCCCTCTCTGAAACAACCTGTCACTATCTACCTTGTCAATTCCCCGCAGTATTTTGTATGTCGTTATCATGTCTCCTCTGACCCTTCTTTCCTCCAGTGTTGTTAGTCCTATTTCCCTCAACCTTTCTTCATAAGACAGACCCCTGAGTTGTGGAACTAACCTTGTCGCAAACCTTTGCACTTTCTCTAGTTTCCTTACGTGCTTGACCAGGTGTGGGTTCCAGACTGGTGCTGCATATTCAGTATGGGCCTGACGTACACGGTATACAGTGTCTTGAACGATTCCTTGTTAAGGTAACGGAACGCTAGTCTAAGGTTTGCCAGACGCCCATATGCTGCCGCGGGTTATCTGGTTGATGTGTGCCTCCGGAGACGTGCTAGGCGTTATACTCACTCCAAGGTCTTTCTCCTTTGCCGAGGTTTGTAGCCTTTGTCCGCCTAGCTTGTACTCTGTCAGCGGTCTTCTTTGCCCTTCTCCGATCCTCATGACTTTGCATTTGGGGGGATTGAATTCGAGAAGCCAACTGCTAGACCAGATGTCGAGCTTGTCCAGGTCTGTTTGCAGCCCTGCCTGGTCCTCTTCCGATGTGATTCTCCTCATTATTTTCACATCATCCGCGAATAGAGACACTTTGAGTCTACCCCGTCCGTCATGTCATTTACATATACCAGGAATAACACTGGTCCTAGGACTGACCCTGCGGTACACCACTCGTCACAGGCGCCCACTGTGATACCTCACCACGCACCATGACCCGTTGTTGCCTCCCTTTGAGGTATTCCCTGATCCATTCCAGTGCCCTTCCTGTTATACCTGCTTGTTCTTCCAACTTCTTTACTAATCTCATGTGAGGAACTGTGTCGAAGGCCTTCCTGCAGTCCAGGAAAATGCAATCAACCCACCCTTCTCTCTCCTGCCTTACCTCTGTTACTTTATCATAGAACTCTAGGAGGTTTGTTACACAGGATTTGCCTTCCCGGAATCCATGCCTCTGGTGTTTATTATCCTGTTCCGCTCAAGGTGTTCCACCATTCTTTTCCTGATGATTTTCTCCAGGACTTTGCACACTATACATGTAAGTGACACCGGTCTATAGTTTAGTGCCTCTTTTCTGTCTCCTTTTTTAAAAATGGGGACTACGTTGGCCTTCTTCCATACCTCAGGTAGCTGCCCAGTTTCAAGGGATGTGTTGAATATTGTGGTAAGTGGCACACTCAGTACCTCAGCTCCTTCCCGAAGAACCCACGGGGAGATATTGTCCGGACCCATCGCCTTTGAGGTATCGAGGTCACTGAGTAACTGCTTCACTTCCTCCTCAGATGTGTGTATGCCCTCTAGCACTTGGTACATCCCTTGTTGGTGACGAACCATGTCCTGTCTACCCAGCTGCCTTCCTTCCTCCATTGTGAATACTTCCTTAAACCTCAAGTTGAGCTCTTCACATACCTCTTGATCATTACTTGTGAGTTCCCCATCTTCTCTCCTCAGCCTTATCACTTGGTCCTTGACTGTTGTCTTCCTTCTGATGTGACTGAACATCAGTTTCGGGTCGGACTTAACTTTCGATGCTATGTCGTTTTCGTACTGTTTCTGGGCCTCCTCCGTACTTGTGCATACTCGTTTCTAGCTCTTCTACTAATCTCTTTGTTTACTTGGGTTCTTTGCCTTCTGTACCGTTTCCATTCTCTGATACTCTGATTCTTTGCCTCCCTGCACCTTTGGTAAACCAGGGCTCTTTCTGGCCTTCCCATTTAAACATTTGCCTCTGGGTATAAACCGTTCCTCTGCCTCCTTGCACTTTGCCCCTACGTATTCCATCATTTCATTTATTGTCAGTCCTTCCATTTCCCTTTCCCACTGGATGTCCTGCAGGAAATTCCTCAAGCCCGTGTAGTTTCCCTTTTAAAGTCTGGTTTGTTTTCTATCGGTACTGTTTCCCTCTCCACCTGTAGCTCTACAATGTACTCAAAGCTAAGCACCATATGGTCACTGGCTCCCAGGGGCTCTCGTGCGTTATGTCTTCAATATCTGAGCTGTTCAGGGTGAATACAAGGTCCAGTCTTGCTGGTTCATCTTTCCCTCTCTCTGGTCGTGTCCCTGACATGTTGGTGCATCAGGTTTTCCAGTACCACGTCCATCATCTTGGCTCTCCAAGTTTCTGGACCCCACGTGGTTCATGGTTCTCCCAGTCGATCTCCCTGTGGTTGAAATCTCCCATGACCAGTAGCTTGCCTCTGCTCAAGTGTGCTTTTCTTTGCCACCTCCGCCAGGGTGTCCACCATCGCTCTGTTGTTCTCATCGTATTCTTCTCCTGGCCTCCTGCAGTTCTGTGGTGGGTTATACATCACTGCAATGATTATCTTATGCTCCCCAGACTGGATGGTACCTACTATGAAATCCCGTTCTCTACCCCCCTCCACTCCTACCATTTCCTCGAATCTCCAACGGTGCCTTAAGCAGTGCGACCCCTCCACCCCTGCTCCTCCTATCTTTCCTCAGGATCTGATATCCCTGTGGGAAGATTGCATCTGTTACTGTCTCATTTAGTTTAGTTTATGTGACCGCTATGATGTCTGGGGATGCCTCATCTATTCTTTCATTCCACTCTTCATACTTATTCGTAATTCCATCCGCATTTGTGTACCAAACCTTCAACCTTGTTTCCAATACTGTGGCCCTGGGGAGATCTTGGTGGGATGGGGGTGTGGGCAGGGTGCCCACAGGGGGTTGGAGCATGGGTGGGGGTGATTGTATGGTTGGGGTATGGGCAGGTGGGGTGCAGCTTGAGGTGGGGGTGGGGGGTAACTGTGACGGTGGGTTTTCATTTGCTAGGGTGGGGACAGGGGGCCTGATAAGTGGGTGTGGTGCTAGAGTGTATGAGTGTCGTGGGTTGTTTGTGATATGAGGCCCGCTGAGGGTATTTCCAGTGTGTGTGTTTGTCCTGCTTGGGCTTGGTGTCCTCCGTATCTCGCTGTCTCCCCTCCCCCCTCTCTTCTCCTTCTTATCCTCTCCCTCCGGGCCTCCCTTTCTTCCTGTGTTCTGTCTCGATCTAGATATACATTCCGGTACCCCTGGTTCGTCCTCAGCCGAGCTTTCTCTTGCAGGATCATGGTGCGTGCTGATTCTGCCTTGAATATTACCTTGAGGGGTCGATTTCTTCCCTTTGTGTACCACCCGATTCTCCGAAAATTTGTCACTTGGGATGAGTCTCCCCCTATTGCTAGCATGATACCATCAATCTGTTCTATCTCCTCCTGTTTCCTTCTGTCGTGGGTGTCTCCTTCGACTTCCTTCAGGCCATAGATGAAAATCGACTTCTCCCTTTCCTCCTCCCACTGTGTCTCCCATTGCCTTGTCAAAGGTGCATTATCCTCTCCCGGTGCTGTCATGAATGTATTCCCCGTGTTCCTTTGTGTGTCCGGTCTGCTCTTACGTCCCTGTCCGCTGTAGTGTGTTGTTGGGGTCTCCATGTTTAGCTTGTCTGCTGTTTTGTCTACCCTCTCATATGTTGTTTCTGTGCTCCCATTCGTTGTTCCTGTGGTGCTCTTCGTGACCCTGGCTGCTTCTTCTATATCCCTCTCGTGTGTTGTTATCCTGCTCGTCTTGCTTCGGGCCCCATGTGTGCCTGCCAGTGCCTGTGCGTACCCGAGTTCTCCTCCTTTCTCCTCATTCCCTTTGGCTGTGCCTGGTGCACAAGCCCCAAGCGTTGTTTCCTGCCAGGTACTGTTGTCTCTATTCTGTGTCAGTCCCTGCAGCTTCTCTTCTAGGGTCTGGATCCTGGCTTCCGCTTTTTTGGCTTGCATTACCCATTTTCTACTCTCATCAGCTATCCTCTTCTCCATTTCCTCGCTGATCACCAATAACTTCCTCTCCCATTCCTTTTCCCTTTCATCGAGCTCCTCAGTGATCACCAATATCTTCCTCTCCCATTCCTTCTCCTTGTGTGTGTGTGTGTGTGTGTGTGTGTGTGTGTGTGTGTGTGTGTGTGTGTGTGTGCGTACACAGATATTCACCCCCCTCGGTTTATACAATATACCATGCCTTGACGGTACGATTCAGATACCTTGATGCTTTGATACCTTCTTCAAGGTAAAGTTACTTGATTCTGGAGCAAATTTGTCTTTCTCCCATTCCCCAGATACTGCATGACCTCCCCATCCCCCCTACGGCTTTAGCGCTTCTCCGTGACCTTTATGATACTTTATTTGATTTCACTTCCATCACAGTGAAGTGCAGCCCTTGACGAGGACTTGTTATGCCCTCCTTTCTACCCCCATTGCATTGCTGTGTTCCCATACCCTCCCATTCGTTTGCCCTGTCTCCACACCACTTCCTTTATGCCTTATATTGCAACCATACCATTCCCATGATGTCTTGCACCTCCCTACCATTTCCATGATGGCTTGCACCAAATGCCACTTCTATGATGTACCAATTACCATTCCCATGATGTAACTAATACCCCTCCCATAATGTACCAAATACCATTTCCATGATGTACCAGATACCATTCTCATGATATACCAAATACCATTCCCATGATGTACCAATACCATTCCCATATGTACTAATACCCCTCCCATAATGTACCAAATACCATTTCCATGATGTACCAGATACCATTCTCATGATATACCAAATACCATTCCCATGATGTACCAGATATCACTCCCATAATGTACCAGATACCACTCCCATGATGTACCAGATACCTTCCCATGATGTACCAATTACCATTCCCATGATGTACCAAATACCACTCCCATGATGTACCAAATACCTACTCCCATGATGTACCAAATACCACTCCCATGATGTACCAAATACCACTCCCATGATATACTAGTTACCATTCCCATGATGTCTAAGAGACTTTTCATTTCAGCTAGCCATAGATACAGCCAAAGTAAGTACTCTGCTATTTTGTAGTGAATATTTAGTTTTGTTTTGCCAGAAACGTCAGAATATGATGGCAGGTACGAGGACAGTGACAAAGAAATTGCTTAAAAAATAGTGCCAAGAGCAGTGCCAATGACAGTGCCAAACATGCAGAAATGAGTGACAATATGCAGTGACAGTGTTCATGGTATTTATAGCTATAGTATATTATACGAGACAGACGGACTGACACACCTAAACACACAAGGAGCTGTGAATCGACCCCTGCAACGACAAATAGGTGAGTACACACACACACACACACACACACACACACACACACACACACACATGGCATGGTGGCTAGCGCTCTTGCTTCATGCACGGAGGGCCCGGGTTCAATTCCTGGCGGGGCCGAAACATTTTGAAGTGTTTCCTTACACACACACACACACACACACATATATACATCAGGCCTAGTGTCTAATCGACATGTGCCTAGGACAAAATAGTAACTAACACACAAAGGGGAAAAAGGGAGTCCGAATTCAATTAGTGATAATGAAGACGAGACATAACAAGCATTGCTTCTGTAATTGCAAATATTCACTGATATACTAAATACGATGTTGTAGGTTGTGTTTACTGAAGAAGACACTTTAGAAACAATAATTCACAGGTGCCCTACCTCTGGCCATACGAAGACCTTGAGTAGAGCAACGGCAGCCCTCTATTTTGGTTGCAAAATGTATATTAAACTATTTTTTTATAATAAATATATAGAGTTTATTAAAATCTATAAAATTGGGTACCTTTACTATGATACTTTTTAAACTGTGTACTGCATAGCCTATTTTTCAGTCAGTAATATTTGGCGAGTATTATACCTGTGCAGCCCTTCGTTAGATGAAGCTGACTTGACCTCTCATAAGAGCCACTTCAAATGTATGTTTTTCTTTTATGGACGCCAGTATACCTGCAGGGACCTCTGGGAAATTTTAGGAGATTTAATGTCAAGCATTTGATTTTTCACTGAGGTAGGATACTGTACATTTGTGTGAAATTATTGTTTTTAAATCATATCACATCGAATGAGGAATATTTTTATTGCATAAAGCATAAATTGACCTTTAAGTCTTCGTATTATGTAACTTTTCAAGTTCGTTTTTTTTTTTTTTTCTAAATGAATAAGACAGAGAATAAACTCTGCATAACTCAGGAGCAAGCAATTACATGATAGCATAATCTCTAATTGCAATACAGAGAATAAGTATAACGAAGAGGAGAGGAGTAAAGGGAGGTGGGGAGACCAGGAGACCGGCGCATCGAAATGGCGAGTGACAGAATCCAAAGATTTATTTAATAAAAATCAAGAAGCCAGATGGAAGAAGTTCAGAAGGAAATGAGAAATTTTTCACCCAAACGTGTTACGAAGCGACAGGTAGATTCATACCTGATGAAAGAGAAGAAAGCAAGGCAGTTGTTACACCCATCGTCCAACAATGTGAAACCATTAACCAAAACACTTTGGAGAGAAAGTTCAAAACACAACCATCATAACAGTGACTCGAGGATAGAAAGGATCAGGAAGGAAACAGAAGCGGTTCGAAAGAAAACTACCTCTTCTCTGTACCTCTTCTCCTGCCTCTTCTCTGTGCGGTAATTAAAGATTGTTAAGCTATCATGTGATCGTTAGCTCCTGAGTTCTGCAGACTTTATCCTTTCTCTGAAAAAGACCGAAGATGAAAATTTAAATAACACGAAGACTTATTCAGCCACATTAAAAGGAAGATGGCAGTCAAGGACCATGTAGACTTCCAGTGGTGTACTTTCAAGAACAGGGAAAGAAGACACCTTGCTGAACAAGCTTTTATTGATAAAGTTTTTCTCCGTGTAAAAATGTTATCAAATTAAGATAAAGCTCTATACAGGGTGAAACACTGTATCAATAAATGCTTGTTCTCAAACGCTCCTTTTCTTCAGTGACTTAATAATACGATTGAGGAGAGTGACGCAGAATCTATTAGGAATTCAACCACAGATTTCAGAGAATCTTTACAACAGAACAAGGAACAGCTCCAGAAACGAGGAGAAACCTTAGAGAACAACGAACACTGAAACAAGAAGAAGAAGAAGAAGAGGAGGAGGAGGAAACACTGCCAGCACAACTGAACACATTACACTGATGAACACCATAAAAAAAAATCTTGTAATGAAAATAACTTTGAGTAAGAATAACACTGACCCTATCCAGCTTATCAGGCTATCAAATATAAAATCATCCTTTAAAAACTTGAACATTCGTTCCATTCACCATGTACACAAGAATCATCCTAATATGCAAGATGAACCCGTGCTGTAAAACACAGGAAGAAAATATAACATTCAAAGTCTCACCACCAGGACTGAAGACAGTACACAGCCCTTACATAGGAGAATGAAAGAAACTTAGGACGACGTTTCGGTCCGTCTCGGATCATTAATTAATCACTGAGGAAAGTACTACGAAGATCCTCAAAGAGCTAAGGACGTCAGAACTAGATAAAGGATATTTCAAGGAATAAGGAGAATAACAAAAAAGGGATTGTCACATTGTGACGAATCAGGTCAATGGGCTATGAAAATAAACCGAAAATCCTGAAGAGCCACAAGAGATGCGGGGAACACTTGCACAGTGTTAGCGTAGAACTGTGGAACGAAGACGGATACATTGTGGTTGTTAAGACAGTACACAGCTTAACAAACAAATATGACAGCATAGAACCACGACTGATGCGATAGATCACCCAAGAGCTGAAGATTAAAATGCAAAGTTAACTTGGTAATTCCACACACGATCATGATAGACCCTGTCAGCGCCGTGGCCCCTGTCAGTGCCGTGGCCCTGTCGGTGCCGTGGCTCTGTCAGTGCCGTGGCCTCGTGGCTCCCTTAATCTCGTCACACCGCTCCTGCGGGCACCCCGACCCCAGGGATATTGAGCTATACAATTAACCAAATGGAATACGTCAACTTTTATTTACCAAATGAAACTCACTTTGCATACTCCCAGACGCTGCTGACGGCCTGTCCCCCGCCACACACTCCCCGCTGACACCCTACTCCCCGGATACGCCCGGCTGATATCCCTTTTGATTGACATTCCTGCCTTGGCTGGCAGTCTTACAGACGACACAGCTGACACGTTAACACACTGTCTGCTTGACACCCTGGGCAGAAATTTCTTGTTTTGTAGCTGGCTACTTTTGATTCTTCTGGCTAAGAATAGTTAGTATCCCTCTCTCTGTATCTGTTACTGTCTGTCCGTCTCTGTCTATTAAGATTTACAGAATGTTTTGTCGGCCTTAGCCTAATATGCGCCTATGTCTGTCCACTCTTAGGTCCAGGTGGGAAAGCCCCGTTAGTGGCCAGAATATACTGTCTCTTCGGCCTTACAGAATTTGTGTAACACACACACACACACACACACACACACACACACACACACACATACATTATCTTTCAGTTCACAGCAGGATACGAACCTGCGAACTGGTCATCAGAGTACACAGTACTTTATCCAAGACGCCAGAGATAATGCTTTTAAATAATTTCGTCTGTTTGCGAATTGTTAAGCATACATACATACATACATACATACAGGAGCTGAGTTTCGACCCCTGCAACCACAATTAGGTGAGTGTATACATACATACATACATATAACCACCTAGATACTGACCCGTACCTTGGCAGATTTAAGCCTCCGATTTAAATGATGTCGAGTACATTAAATTATTGTGAAGGTATTCAGTGATTTTCTTTTGTGTTATTGTGTGAATGAATTTCTGCTGATGGTTGGGGGAGGTGGGAGGGGGTTTGTTTATTTCATAGAGGGTTTGGGTTAGTTTTATGGGGTGTTTGGGTTTTACGGGGAGGGGGATAGGATAATTATATCTATTTTCATGATTGCGGATACGTTTATCTAGTGAGTAATTAATGTGTGTGAAGTTGTTAATTGTACTGAGCACTGAATGGCTTTGTGCTCCCAACACTCTTATTATAGTATACGATTAATTCTATTGGCACTCGTACGATACCCCAACGATACTACTCATACGATAGCTTAAGCAGAAGCCCTACGATACAGAAGTTAACCTCTCACTGCTTCTCTCTCTCCCAGGCGAGACTCTGGAGTAAGTGTTCTTGATTTTAACAGATATTCCTCTGGTTCTTTGTTTTCGGAACGCCCAGCTCTGCTTGTATGTTTGAGTGCCCAGCTCTGCTTGTGTATATGTTTGGGCATCTGACTCGATTTGTATGTGTTACGCATTTCTCTGCTAGCAGTTCTGGCACATGAATGCTTGGTGCATGGCTCGGCTAGCATCTCTGACGCATGACTCAGCTAGCATCTCTGACGTATGACTCAGCTAGCATCTGACGCATGACTCAGCTAGCATCTCTGACGTATGACTCAGCTAGCATCACTGACGCATGACTCAGCTAGCATCACTGACGCATGACTCAGCTAGCATCTCTGACGTATGACTCAGCTAGCATCTCTGACGCATGACTCAGCTAGCATCACTGACGCATGACTCAGCTAGCATCTCTGACGCATGACTCAGCTAGCATCTCTGACGCATGACTCAGCTAGCATCTCTGACGCATGACTCAGCTAGCATCTCTGACGCATGACTCAGCTAGCATCACTGACGCATGACTCAGCTAGCATCACTAACGCATGACTCAGCTAGCATCTCTGACGCATGACTCAGCTAGCATCTCTGACGCATGACTCAGCTAGCATCTCTGACGCATGACTCAGCTAGCATCTCTGACGCATGACTCAGCTAGCATCTTGACTGACCACTAGCACGACATGACTCAGCTAGCATCTCTGACGCATGACTCAGCTAGCATCTCGACGCATGACTCAGCTAGCATCACTGACGCATGACTCAGCTAGCATCTCTGACGCATGACTCAGCTAGCATCTCTGACGCATGACTCAGCTAGCATCCTGACGCATGACTCAGCTAGCATCACTGACGCATGACTCAGCTAGCATCACTGACGCATGACTCAGCTAGCATCTCGACGCATGACTCAGCTAGCATCACTGACGCATGACTCAGCTAGCATCTCTGACGCATGACTCAGCTAGCATCTCTGACGCATGACTCAGCTAGCATCTCTGACGCATGACTCAGCTAGCATCACTGACGCATGACTCAGCTAACATCACTGACGCATGACTCAGCTAGCATCTCTGACGCATGACTCAGCTAGCATCACTGACGCATGACTCAGCTAGCATCACTGACGCATGACTCAGCTAGCATCTCTGACGCATGACTCAGCTACATCACTGACGCATGACTCAGCAGCATCTCTGACATGCTCAGCTGCATCTCTGACATGACTCAGCTAGCATCTCTGACGCATGACTCAGCTAGCATCTCTGACGCATGACTCAGCTAGCATCTCTGACGCATGACTCAGCTAGCATCACTGACGCATGACTCAGCTAGCATCACTGACGCATGACTCAGCTAGCATCACTGACGCATGACTCGGGTTTACTCGCTCTCGGACAAACTAAAAACAATAAAAATAAACCTTATTACTGGGTTTTATGGACACTTTGCAAACCAGCTGAACCCAAGGAAGTGTAAACACAAGCTTGAGGTTCTGTGTAGACATTTAAACTTGTCGTCAGTGTGTAAACAAGTTTGGGGCAGTGTTAACTGTTAAGCTGCCCTTGTCTCTCAGTGTTTCCCTCATTGTCTTCTTGTTAGCTCATAGCGCTAGTAAAAAAAATAATTTGATTTTATCCTCCTTTTCTTCCTTTTTCATCTTTTTTTCGTGATTCTTCTTTTTATTTATTTATTTTTGGTGTATTT
The DNA here is from genome assembly GCA_009830355.1 of Cherax destructor. Classification (NCBI taxonomy): domain Eukaryota; kingdom Metazoa; phylum Arthropoda; class Malacostraca; order Decapoda; family Parastacidae; genus Cherax; species Cherax destructor. The sequence goes on along the minus strand of WNWK01006736.1, from coordinate 88,955 downwards.
TTTTCCTCATTTCTTGCGCTACTTTTTTTTTTTTTTAGTTTTGCTTCGCCTCCCTCATCTGCCTTCACTGCTTCTTCGTTTAATCGATTTGTTTTTCTCCTGTTTTTTTTCTATTCTATCACTTCTTTCCAGTGTGTGAATTCTGTCTATCTGTCTCTATCTCTGTCTATTTCTATCCGTCTCCCTTCCTCCAGAAGGAGAGTCCATACTCATATATTCTGTCTCAGAGAAACATAATTAAAAAACCATAACTCTAAAAATGGAGCTAGGTTTTGCCAAGTAATTATGTGAATTTAATTCTTATGTTTAAACAAGAATAATAATAATAATAATTTAACAATTTAAATTCATTTAATTCGTGTATTGAATGCAACAACAATAGCAGCATAATACAAATAGTGTTTTGTAAGTAAAGAGACCGAATCAGAATCTATTGCATGACTTTCAGTACTGTGGTAAAGATGCTCGCTCTTTCTTTCTTTCTCTCTCTCTCTACTAATGCCTGGTTATGGCTATTAAATACTCCAGAAACGGGGATAAAAAAGAGTGGAGGTCACATAACCGATGAAGCTTCCCCCTTCCCCCTTGCTGAGGAAATATCTCCCCGGGGGAAGATTTGCAGAGATTTCGATTTTCCCCTCACTTGATGGAGAGAGTTTCATTTTTCAGTCTTGCCTTGGCCTGCCCTCTATCAGTGTTACCCCAATAATGGTTGTGTGCGCTCGTGCCTGCCTCTGTGTGTGTGTGTGTGTGTGTGTGTATATCTGTGTCTGTACCTGTTTGTAATCTATCTTTATGCTTGCTGGGTTGAGCTGCAGCCCCAGGACCTGTCACTAAACATTCACTTGACTTTGTGTAGTTTCTAGTCTCATGGATGTAATCATACCTGTTTGTAAACTCAGGCACTGAATCAACCTTCACCGCCTCTACTAGCTCGTTCCACCTCTTAACTTCCCCTGATACTCATGATCTTTCTCACGTTCGCGCAATCATTTGGGCGTTCAACTTTCAGTGTATAAGCAACATTAATGACTTTAGTACCTGGAGTCTACCTGGAGGGTATTCCGGGGATCAACGCTCCCGCGGCCTGGTCCACGACCAGGCCTCCCGGTGGATCAGGGTCTGACCGTGTGGCCTCCTGGCCGCACGTAGTCCAACGTACGAACCACAGCCCGGCTGATCTGGCACCGACTTTAAGTATATGTCCAGCTCCCTCTTGAAGGCAGCCAGGGGCCAATTGGTAATTTCCCTTATGCATGGTGGGAGGCTGTTGAACAGTCTTGGACCCCGGACACTTATGGTGTTTTCTCTTAGTGTACCAATGGTTCCCCTACTTTTCATTGGGGTAGTTTACACCGCCTGCCCAGTCTTTTACTTTCGTAGGGAGTGATTTCTGTGTGTAGATTCGGGACCATTCCTTCTAGGATTTTCCAAGTGTAGATTATGATGCATCTCTCTCGCCTGCGTTCCAGCGAGTACAAGTAAAGTGCTTCCGAGCGTTCCCAGTAGTTGAGGTGTTTGATGGGACTTATATGTGCAGTAAAGGTTCTCTGTACACTCTTCACATCTGCAATTTCACCTGCTTTGAACGATGTTAATGTACAGCAATATTCCAGCCTTGAGAGAACAAGTGATTTGAAAAGGATCATCATTAGCTTGGCATCTCTTGGCTGTATGACCCCTGTGGTTTAGCGCATCTTTTTGATAATAATAATAATAATAGTAATTGGCATCTCCTGTTTTGAACATTCACATTATCCATCCTATCATTTTCTTTGCAGTTGTGATCGTGGCACTGTTGTGATCCTTGAAAGTGAGATCCTCAGACATTACCACTCCCAGGTCCCTCAAATAATTTTTTCGCTCTATTGTATAATCAGAGTTTGTAGTATACTCTGGAATTTGTCTTCATTGAACATGTTGCTTTCCGTTGCCCATTGGAAAACTTGGTTTATATCTTATTGGAGGTTAACCGTGTAGTCAATAGATGACAGTCTCATGCAGATCCTAGTATCGTCTGCAAAGGATGACACGGTGCTGTGGACTACATATCTGTCTTTGTCTGATAAGAAGATGAGAAACAGGATGGGGCTAGTACTGTGCCTTGTGGAACAGAGCTTTTCACTATGGCAGCTTCCGATTTAACTCTGTTGACTACTACTCTTTGTGTTCGATTTGTTAGAAAGTTGAAGATCCATATCCCCACTTTGCCAGTTATTACTTTAGCACGTATTTTGTGTGCTATTACGCCATGATCACGCTTGTCAAAGGCTTTTGCAAAGTCTGTGAATATTACATCTGCATTCCTTCAGCGATCTCTGTTTTACCCCTTTTACTTCGTGATACTTTTCTCCTTTACCATCACCTTTTCTGTGCTTTAAGTATTCAGTGATTAACTGAAGCCTCCTTTTCCTTCTACTTCAACTTGCTCTTCCACACACCTACGTTTGTCTTGCTTCATCTCGTATTCCGTCATCGACCTCTAATAAGCTTTGAATTCCGGATGATTTTTCTATTCTTTTTCTGAATTTCCGTAACACAACACTTCGTTCCATCTTTCGTTTCTGTTTCCGGTTCCAGTTCTATCAGATATTTAATACTAAGTAGCACTGTATAGTCACTGGCTTCTAAGGGCATTTTCTAGAAAAATGTTCTTTTCGATTTATTTGAGGCGAACACTAAGTTCAGCGCTGCTTATTCGTCTACCAGCTAATATATAATTTACTGTTATAATTATAACCTTAATTTTTAAAGTGGTTGGCTGGTAAGCCAGCGGAAGGCCTCGGCCAAATGACCAAAAGCTCCAGCGGCGAGTCATCACATGACTAAGACCCGCGTCAGGAAACACTAGTCCTGTTTCCTGACCAATCTTACCTAACCTAACCTTCAAGACTGCGGACTGAATACTTGTTCGTAGGCTGAGGGACTAATTACCTCATTTTTTACCTGTCCAGTCTACTGTATTATAGTGATAGTCACTGGCTGGCAAAATGTCTACAGATGTTTTGGCCGGTATGATATACCAGTGATATTACACTGCCACGCTATCCTTACACTGAAGAGGGGGAGGGGCTGTGTTGATGGCAGAAGGATGAGATAGGGAATGGGATGGAATAAGAATTTTGGCAGGAGAGAGAGGGGACTGTGAGGGATGGGTGGCTGGGTTACAATGCAGTAAATCAGGAAATTGGATATATGATGAGTGGACGTAAATGCATAAGAAACCCAGGGTCGTGTTTACACCTTACACTCCCTCCCAGCCACTCCCAGCAACACCTACTCCTCCCAGTATTAAAGTGAGGTTTTAAGACCTTTACACATGCTATTCGACACGGGTCACACTTTTTGTGGTCACTGTCTTTTCCAAGTGGTCACTGCTTCTCCCAGTGGTCACTTTTCCTGGGTGGGTATTATCTTCTCTGTGGAGACTCCGTTCCTTCAAGCGATCACTTCCCCTTGATTACTCTCCGATAGTGGTCACTGTCCATCACCCACTGTGGTCACTGTCCCTCACCCACCGTGGTCGCTGTCCCCACCCACCATGGTCACTGTCTCCCCACCGTGGTCACTGTCTCCCCACCGTGGTCACTGTCTCCCCACCGTGGTCACTGTCTCCCCACCGTGGTCACTGTCTCCCCACCGTGGTCACTGTCTCCCCACCGTGGTCACTGTCTCCCCACCGTGGTCACTGTCTCCCCACCGTGGTCACTATCTCCCCACCGTGGTCACTCCCCCACCCACCGTGGTCACTGTCTCCCACCGTGGTCACTGTCTCCCACCGTGGTCACTGTCTCCCACCGTGGTCACTGTCTCCCCCCGTGGTCTCTGTCTCCCCCTGTGGTCACTCCCCCACCCACCGTGGTCACTCCCCAGTGGTTTATCATGTGTCTCCTCCATAGGCCTACCCAGGCCTCCCTGCCTCCTGTGATTTGACTTCATTTAGATTCTTGCCTCCATCAAATCAACAATAGCCTCCATTTTTCACAGTGACCCCAGTAATGGTAGGGAGAAGAGAGGGAAAGAGAGAGGTGGGATGGAAAGGGGAATAGGTGGGAGGGAAGGAGTATAGGTGAGAGGGGCAGAAGGATGAGATAGGGAATGAGAAAGGGAGTGGGAGGGAGGTAGAAAGGGGAGGATGATAGGGAAATAAGACGAAAAGGGAATAAAAGAAGCGATGGAGAGTAAAGGAAAGGCAAGAAAAGAGAAGAAAATGGGAAATGATGGGATGATATAATGGTGATTTAAGAGAAATGAGAGTAAAGGGTAAGGTGATGAAGGTAGCATGTCCGTCCTGTGGACGGTAGTGGCTAGTTTACTGCGCACCCCACATCCGTCCTGTGGACGGTAGTGGCTAGTTTACTGCGCACCCCACATCCGTCCTGTGGACGGTAGTGGCTAGTTTACTGCGCACCCCACATCCGTCCTGTGGACGGTAGTGGCTAGTTTACTGCGCACCCCACATCCGTCCTGTGGACGGTAGTGGCTGTTTACTGCACCCACATCCGTCCTATGGACGGTAGTGACTAGTTTACTGCGCACCCACATCCGTCCTGTGGACGGTAGTGGCTAGTTTACTGCGCACCCCACATCCGTCCTGTGGACGGTAGTGGCTAGTTTACTGCGCACCCCACATCCGTCCTGTGGACGGTAGTGGCTAGTTTACTGCGCACCCCACATCCGTCCTGTGGACGGTAGTGACTAGTTTACTGCGCACCCCACATCCGTCCTGTGGACGGTAGTGGCTAGTTTACTGCGCACCCCACATCCGTCCTGTGGACGGTAGTAGCTAGTTTACTGCGCACCCCACATCCGTCCTGTGGACGGTAGTGGCTAGTTTACTGCACACCCACATCCGTCCTGTGGACGGTAGTGGCAGTTTACTGCGCACCCCACATCCGTCCTGTGGACGGTAGTGACTAGTTTACTGCGCACCCCACATCCGTCCTGTGGACGGTAGTGGCTAGTTTACTGCGCACCCCACATCCGTCCTGTGGACGGTAGTGGCTAGTTTACTGCGCACCCACATCCGTCCTATGGACGGTAGTGGCTAGTTTACTGCGCACCCCACATCCGTCCTGTGGACGGTAGTGGCTAGTTTACTGCACACCCACATCCGTCCTGTGGACGGTAGTGCTAGGTTTACTGCGCACCCCACATCCGTCCTGTGGACGGTAGTGACTAGTTTACTGCGCACCCCACATCCGTCCTGTGGACGGTAGTGGCTAGTTTACTGCGCACCCCACATCCGTCCTGTATACGGTAGTGGCTGTTACTGCGCACCCCACATCCGTCCTATGGACGGTAGTGGCTAGTTTACTGCGCACCCCACATCCGTCCTGTGGACGGTATTGGCTAGTTTACTGCGCACCCCACATCCGTCCTGTGGACGGTAGTGGCTAGTTTACTGCGCACCCCACATCCGTCCTGTGGACGGTAGTGGCTGGTTTACTGCGCACCCCACATCCGTCCTGTGGACGGTAGTGGCTAGTTTACTGCGCACCCCACATCCGTCCTGTGGACGGTAGTGGCTAGTTTACTGCGCACCCCACATCCGTCCTATGGACGGTAGTGACTAGTTTACTGCGCACCCCACATCCGTCCTGTGGACGGTAGTGGCTAGTTTACTGCGCACCCCACATCCGTCCTGTGGACGGTAGTGGCTAGTTTACTGCGCACCCCACATCCGTCCTGTGGACGGTAGTGGCTAGTTTACTGCGCACCCCACATCCGTCCTGTGGACGGTAGTGACTAGTTTACTGCGCACCCCACATCCGTCCTGTGGACGGTAGTGGCTAGTTTACTGCGCACCCCACATCCGTCCTGTGGACGGTAGTAGCTAGTTTACTGCGCACCCCACATCCGTCCTGTGGACGGTAGTGGCTAGTTACTGACACCCCACATCCGTCCTGTGGACGGTAGTGGCTAGTTTACTGCGCACCCCACATCCGTCCTGTGGACGGTAGTGACTAGTTTACTGCGCACCCCACATCCGTCCTGTGGACGGTAGTGGCTAGTTTACTGCGCACCCCACATCCGTCCTGTGGACGGTAGTGGCTAGTTTACTGCGCACCCCACATCCGTCCTATGGACGGTAGTGGCTAGTTTACTGCGCACCCCACATCCGTCCTGTGGACGGTAGTGGCTAGTTTACTGCACACCCCACATCCGTCCTGTGGACGGTAGTGGCTAGTTTACTGCGCACCCACATCCGTCCTATGGACGGTAGTAGCTAGTTTACTGCGCACCCCACATCCGTCCTGTGGACGGTAGTGGCTAGTTTACTGCACACCCCACATCCGTCCTGTGGACGGTAGTGGCTAGTTTACTGCGCACCCCACATCCGTCCTGTGGACGGTAGTGACTAGTTTACTGCGCACCCCACATCCGTCCTGTGGACGGTAGTGGCTAGTTTACTGCGCACCCCACATCCGTCCTGTATACGGTAGTGGCTAGTTTACTGCGCACCCCACATCCGTCCTATGGACGGTAGTGGCTAGTTTACTGCGCACCCCACATCCGTCCTGTGGACGGTATTGGCTAGTTTACTGCGCACCCCACATCCGTCCTGTGGACGGTAGTGGCTAGTTTACTGCGCACCCCACATCCGTCCTGTGGACGGTAGTGGCTAGTTTACTGCGCACCCACATCCGTCCTGTGGACGGTAGTGGCTAGTTTACTTCGCACCCCACATCCGTCCTGTGGACGGTAGTGGCTAGTTTACTGCGCACCCCACATCTGTCTTGTGGACGGTAGTTTCTAGTTTACTGCGCACCCCACATCCGTCCTGTGGACGGTAGTGGCTAGTTTACTGCGCACCCCACATCCGTCCTATGGACGGTAGTGGCTAGTTTACTGCGCACCCCACATCCGTCCTGTGGACGGTAGTGGCTGGTTACTGCGCACCCCACATCCGTCCTGTGGACGGTAGTGGCTAGTTTACTGCGCACCCCACATCCGTCCTGTGGACGGTAGTGACTAGTTTACTGCGCACCCCACATCCGTCCTGTGGACGGTAGTGGCTAGTTTACTGCGCACCCCACATCCGTCCTGTGGACGGTAGTGGCTAGTTTACTGCGCACCCCACATCCGTCCTGTGGACGGTAGTGGCTAGTTTACTGCGCACCCCACATCTGTCCTGTGGACGGTATAAGAGTAAGCCGATACACAAGAAAGGATTAACAGGAATCCCTTGAAAAAAAAAAACTGAAGATATTTGCTTAATATGTGTCTCATGTTGGTTCCTTGATGTACCTTAAACTACATAGGCTATTATTGCTGCATGTGAAATAAATGAGAACTAAAATATATTGGACGAAGAGGAGAGAAAGAAAAACTGAATAGAGGAGAAGGTCGTTGCAGGAGAAGAAAGAAATGAGAATGTAGATTTAAAACTTGGATTTGTTAACAAAGAGCGATTTTAATTATTCTTATTCTTGGGGAAGCACTAAATTCGGGTCACACAGCGCCTTGAGAATGCGAGTTGATCCGAGGTGAGAGGAGTGTAACTGCAACCCCTTGGATCAAGAGATCAGCATAAGATCAGTACAAGAACAGAGCACTTACGTGTCATAGGGAGTAGCGAAAGCGGCTAGCTTTTGTTCCCACTATGTGACTGCCATGCAGTGACGGGCAGCAGCACGCTGCCCGTGGAGGCAGGTTGGCTTGGTACTAAAAGTGGTGGTGAGAGAACTGGAACAACGGGAGTGTGGTGAGAGAACTGGAACAACGGGAGTGTGGTGAGAGAACTGGAACAACGGGAGTGTGGTGAGAGAACTGGAACAACGGGAGTGTGGTGAGAGAACTGGACCAACGGGAGTGTGGTGAGAGAACTGGACCAACGGGAGTGTGGTGAGAGAACTGGACCAACGGGAGTGTGGTGAGAGAACTGGAACAACGGAGTGTGGTGAGAGAACTGGAACAACGGGAGTGTGGTGAGAGAACTGGAACAACGGGAGTGTGGTGAGAGAACTGGAACAACGGGAGTGTGGTGAGAGAACTGGAACAACGGGAGTGTGGTGAGAGAACTGGAACAACGGGAGTGTGGTGAGAGAACTGGAACAACGGGAGTGTGGTGAGAGAACTGGAACAACAGGAGTGTGGTGAGAGAACTGGAACAACGGGAGTGTGGTGAGAGAACTGGAACAACGGGAGTGTGGTGAGAGAACTGGACCAACGGGAGTGTGGTGAGAGAACTGGAACAACGGGAGTGTGGTGAGAGAACTGGAACAACGGGAGTGTGGTGAGAGAACTGGAACAACGGGAGTGTGGTGAGAGAACTGGAACAACGGGAGTGTGGTGAGAGAACTGGAACAACGGGAGTGTGGTGAGAGAACTGGAACAACGGGAGTGTGGTGAGAGAACTGGACCAACGGGAGTGTGGTGAGAGAACTGGAACAACGGGAGTGTGGTGAGAGAACTGGAACAACGGGAGTGTGGTGAGAGAACAAGAACAGAGCACTGACGTGTCATAGCATTAATGACAGCGTAGAAACAGAAGTGCAGACGAATGGAGATAAGATGGAACCAACCAGATGAATAATGACAGTAGGAAATGAGGTGGGAAGGACTAGAAGAAGAGACAAGAGGAGGAGGAGGAGGAGTAAACTGAGAATGAGGAAGAGGAACATTTAACACACACACACACAATCGAACCCACATACACAACAGGTCAAGTTTCATACACACATACACACACGATTTACCAAGGAATTTTTTTTCCACCCTTAAATTATTCTCTCCCTTTCCTCCCTCCCATTACACCCTCCCCTTGTCCCTCCTCCCTCCTCATCTCCCCTCTTCCCTAGATGGACAGGAATCGTCGTCATTTTTCAAGGCTGACCCTGCGACACAGGGACATCGCCGTTCATCTGACCTTATCATTGTTTTTTACACTCCATCTCTTGCGCCACACTCCAGCCCATACCAAAACAAATGACTCTCGTTCCTCCCTACGCCGGAAAGTGGATTGCTCTTTCGCGTTTTTCCACTTTAGAGTTTTCTTGTTTTGAGGGGTCGGAGGAACCCCTTATTTTGAGGACCAGGGAGTTCCTAATTTCGAGGGGTCAGAGGAAAGTCTTATTTTGAGGGCCAAAGGAGATTTTGTGTTGAATTAGCATATAATGTTGTATGAGAAGTATTACTTTAGTATTTTTTTATTAAAGTGCAAGTATTATTATTATTATTATTATTATTATTATCCCTCTTTCCCCAATCAAGTCATTTCTGTTGCAGACGAAACCTAACAAATGATTTTTTTTTTACATTTGACACTAAATTTTTCTCTACTCTGAAGACGTAACACGAAACTTCTTATTGAAATCGTATAACTGTTTGTAATAATATTGGTAGAATTACCGACAATATGTTAACGTATAACTGTTGCCCCAGTTGGTCGTTGTGTGACCTGAGCGCTGGAATAACACCGTATGGAAGAAACTGGCATAATTTGCTTACAGTTGTAAATAACCGGAGTAGACTGTCATGTTTAGGTCAAAGAAACAATAAATGTGATTAGGTTTTAATGGAGGATTGAACGGATATAAGAGTGGGAATGGCTGGTTTTGAGTTGGACCTCCTTTCCATGGTTCGGCAGGCCTACTGAAGTGCTCCAATTTAATAATCTAATACTATTTGCTTTCATAGTTTCAGTGAAGAATGGTTTATACTGAGCCAGAAAGTTTTTCCTTTGCTTTCAGTAAATGGCCTAAAATTATTTACTGTCACTGCTTCTTTAAATGTCTCACTGAACCCGAAATATTGAAATATGATAATTTCTGCTAAGTGCGTTAATGATCGTCTTCGTAAAGCCAATTGTGGCATTTTCTATAATTTCATATTATGTTTTGGCTAATTTTCAAAACTGGGTAAAAAAAAAAAAATAGCTTTTAAATAAAAATTGGTGCGAGTTTACCTTAGAGTTTTGTCTTTTATTGAGTACAGGGTAAGGAGGGTACGAAGGGTGGAGGAGGGAGGAGGGTGAGAGGGTGGAGGAGGGTGAGAGGAGGGTGGAGGAGGGTGAGAGGAGGGTGAGAGGGGATGAAGAGGAGTGAGAGGAGGGGTGAGGAGGTGGAGGAGGGTGGAGGGGTGGAGGAGGGGTGAGAGGGAGAGAGGGAGAGGGGTGAAGAGGGAGGGGATGAGGAGGAGGGGTGAGAGGAGGGATGAGAGGAGGGGTGAGAGGGAGGGATAGAGGGAGGAGGGGTGAGAGGAGGGGTGGAGGAGGGGTGAGAGGAGGGGTGAGAGGAGGGGTGAGAGGAGGGGTGAGAGGAGGGGTGGAGGAGGGATCCGTGATAAACTAGAGCTTGCTAAGGGAACTGATCTCTGCTCAGAATTTAACTCATGATACACGACTGTCTGGGGACCTGTTCGTCTTAAATTTTATGTGTTTCTCTTTGCAGAGATTGTCGAGTGTGTGTGTGTGTGTGCGTGTGTGCGTGTGCGTGTGTGTGGTGTGTGTGTGTGTGTGTGTGTGTGTGTGTGTGTGTGTGTGTGTGTGTGTGTGTGTGTGTGTGTGTGTGCGTGCGTGTGTGCACTTACCTATTCTGCACGGTTGCGAGAGTGAGTTAATGTCCTCAGTACAGACACCAGCCCATCCTTGCACCAGTACTGGTAAGCGTTCGTAATTGAACGTTACTTCCTCCTCGGCCACCCTCCTGGGAGACGCATCACAGTCCCTCTTTTTTTTTTTTTTTTTGTTTATTTGTAGTTCATTATATGTTTTATGTAGGTTTGTGTTAACCATACCTAAGCTAACCTAACTTAACCCAACCTAACCTAACTAGAAGAGAATAGATTTAGACAAAAACTGGAAAATTTTAGAAATCGATTTTGAGAACTGCATAATGAGAGGTAATAATAATAATAATAATAATACGGGATACAATTATTACAGACCTATCTGACATTACTGGCATACTATATAGAAAATCCAAGGTTAGGGCAATTTAGAGTAATGTCCCCCAGGATGCGACCTACAGCAGTCGACTACTTACTTACTGCTAGGTGAACAGTGGCAGCAGGTGTAAGGAAACATGCCCAACGTTTCACCCGTGCCGGGGAGCGAAACCAGACCCCTCAGTGTGTGGGTTGAGGAGGCTAGCAGCCAACCCAGGGGCAACGTGGCTAAAACTATCGTACAAACTATCGTACAAACAATACCTTAAGTTAACGTACAAGAAGAAACACGGGTTTATGTGTTTATAAAGAGTTGTTTTATCATAACTAAACTGCAGTTCTCCTAGTCCCTAGATAACTCCATTCATCCACATATCATTATGCTTATTATAGTCGTATGAAGCGTTCAATCCGTACGGATCATTCAGCGCAAAGAGTGTTGGAAGCTCGATCATCCGTTCGCAAATCGCCAGATAGAAACCCTGCTCTTGTAGCCAGGCTTGCCTCTAAATGTATTATTCTCATAGATCTCATACGAGTGTCAAGTTACAAATCTTTCTGTGGTCCACCTGAGGAAGTTCTTTTTAATACTGTGTTGTGTGTGTGTTATGTATGCACGTGTGCATATATATATATATATATATATATATATATATATCAAGGCAAGAGCCAGCTTATATATTCACCAAGATAGCGCAAGACAAGCAGAGTGACAGTGTTATCGCGCACCCTATCAGGGAGGCGAGGCGGGGCCCTCACTCACATGTCGCTGGTATATACATATGTGACTTCTCCTCCCTGAAGACAAATGAAGGCAATATGGAGGCTGGCGGAAGGCAGATGAGCCTCTTCTGGGGTTTGTCGCCCTTTCTCTTGTTCCTCTCGCTCGGAGAAATAGGGACTGGAAGAGTAGAAGGGTAGGACTGACGGGGGTCCACCACACATACGTTTGAATTCTTACGAAAAATTTTGCCATCATGGTACCTTTTTAATACCTGGTCAGCATCCTGAGAGAGATAGAGAGAAAGAGAGAGAGAGAGAGAGAGAGAGAGAGAGAGAGAGAGAGAAGACAGACAGACACAGACAGAAATGTGGGTGTGGCGGCCATGGTTGGTGTGTCCTCACTGGAATTATGAATATGGGAGGCAAGGCCGTGGAATGACTAGAATGTTATGTACGAGCCATATTACACCCTCTGTGTACGACTTATGATGTGTCGACGTGGAGGTATGTGTGTGTGTGTGTGTGTGTGTGTGTGTGTGTGTGTGTGTGTGTGTGTGTGTGTGTGTGTGTGTGTGTGTGTGTTTAAGTGAATCTTGATGGGTGAGTATGACTATGAGTGGACATGTGCATATGTACACACACGCATGTACATAACACACTTTCATTTGACAACACAAAAAGAGTGTTAGGTAAACAAGGACTCGGTTAAAAGTGCCAAATGGCATTGAACTGCACACTCATTTGTGTTTGGTTGAAGAGTTCTTCGTTACTCTACCTGGAGAGAGGGTAGTGGGTACCATGTAATGTTTTAATCTCCTTCCTTAATAAAGCTTCACAATGGTGGAGGAAGTGGCAGGGGAAGAGGGAGAGTTAGAGAGGAGGAGGTGAGGGAGAGCTGGGTAGACAGGAGAGAGAAAGGGAGAGATGGAGAATGAAGAAAAAAGAGGGAGAAGGATATCATGAGAGGGGAAAGAAGAGTGGAAGGGGACGAAGACAGCAAGGGAAAGTTTTAGCAGCAGGGAGGGAAGGAGAGTTGGAAGAGAAGGATGAGTGAGAAAGAGTTGGGCGAGGGAGAACTTTAGAGGAAAAGAGTAAGAGGAAGACACGCACGCTGGCCTCGTGAGTTATGAGAAAGTGAGTTCGAAGTTATTACCAATGTTGAGAAAACCCCCGAGGGACCACAGTTATTCAAGTCTGGAAAGCTTGCGCTTCTGCAGTTTATGAATGACGGTGAATTGTAAATTTTAACGTTTTTTTTTTTTCTACAGTTTTAACACGCATAATAATACATGAATAACAGTAGTAGACGAAATGAGCATTATGCTCAGAATGCTGTCCAGAATATTCCTGAACCAAGGAATAGTGTTTCGAGGTTTGATATCAGGAAACGTCACTCCAGTCTTGATGTAGAGGTGAACCTGTCGTCACTCCAGTCTTGATGTAGAGGCGGACCTGTCGTCACTCCAGTCTTGATGTAGAGGCGGACCTGTCGTCACTCCAGTCTTGATGTAGAGGCGGACCTGTCGTCACTCCAGTCTTGATGTAGAGGCGGACCTGTCGTCACTCCAGTCTTGATGTAGAGGCGGACCTGTCGTCACTCCAGTCTTGATGTAGAGGCGGACCTGTCGTCACTCCAGTCTTGATGTAGAGGCGGACCTGTCGTCACTCCAGTCTTGATGTAGAGGCGGACCTGTCGTCACTCCAGTCTTGATGTAGAGGCGGACCTGTCGTCACTCCAGTCTTGATGTAGAGGCGGACCTGTCGTCACTCCAGTCTTGATGTAGAGGCGGACCTGTCGTCACTCCAGTCTTGATGTAGAGGCGGACCTGTCGTCACTCCAGTCTTGATGTAGAGGCGGACCTGTCGTCACTCCAGTCTTGATGTAGAGCGGACCTGTCGTCACTCCAGTCTTGATGTAGAGGCGGACCTGTCGTCACTCCAGTCTTGATGTAGAGGCGGACCTGTCGTCACTCCAGTCTTGATGTAGAGGCGGACCTGTCGTCACTCCAGTCTTGATGTAGAGGCGGACCTGTCGTCACTCCAGTCTTGATGTAGAGGCGGACCTGTCGTCACTCCAGTCTTGATGTAGAGGCGGACCTGTCGTCACTCCAGTCTTGATGTAGAGGCGGACCTGTCGTCACTCCAGTCTTGATGTAGAGGCGGACCTGTCGTCACTCCAGTCTTGATGTAGAGGCGGACCTGTCGTCACTCCAGTCTTGATGTAGAGGCGGACCTGTCGTCACTCCAGTCTTGATGTAGAGGCGGACCTGTCGTCACTCCAGTCTTGATGTAGAGGCGGACCTGTCGTCACTCCAGTCTTGATGTAGAGGCGGACCTGTCGTCACTCCAGTCTTGATGTAGAGGCGGACCTGTCGTCACTCCAGTCTTGATGTAGAGGCAGACCTGTCGTCACTCCAGTCTTGATGTAGAGGCGGACCTGTCGTCACTCCAGTCTTGATGTAGAGGCGGACCTGTCGTCACTCCAGTCTTGATGTAGAGGCGGACCTGTCGTCAACATTAAGTGAAAAATCCAATCAAGCATCTCAACACGGATTTACGGAGAATAAATCTTCAAATCTCGTCTAACAAACTTTCTCACATTTATCGAGACTGTCAGAAACTTCACTGACCATGACTTTCCAAGTGTGCTGTATGTGCGATTTTCAAAACATTCGACCGAATTTTTCCCTATAAAAGACTGGCATTAAAAATTCAAGCTGACAGGGATGACTAGCAGAATTCTTGAATGGCTAAAAAGAATTGAAAAAGAGGAAAAGCATATGTAGAAGTATCCACTTGGAGTAATGTTTAAGAATACGATAAGACTCCATTCTGGGACCGACCCTGTTTGTGATTTTTACTAACGCCAGAAAATATATCATTATTTTTTTTATTAACACATCGGCCGTTTCCCACCAAGGCAGGGTGGCCCGAAAAAGAAAAACTTTCATCATCATTCACTCCATCACTGTCTTGCCAGAGGCATGCTTACACTACAGTTATAAAACTGCAACATTAACACCCCTCCTTCAGTGTAGATGAATGGTTCAGAGAACCGACAAGTTAAAAATCAGACACATATGCAACACTTAGGTATCTTTATTGAGGAAACGTTTCGCCACACAGTGGCTTCATCAGTCCAATACAAAGTAGAAATGTGTAAGGAGAGGAGGAGTTTGAGGTAATCAGTCCCTCGGCCTGGAGTCGATGTGTTCAGTCCATCAATCTTGTAGAAAGTACAGCACAGGGCCGTAGAGGTTGCTTATATACTGTAGTCAGGTGAGGCGAAGCAGGAGGAGGCGGGGTCATATCCCTCCTTCAGAGCGCAGGCACTGTACTTCCCATCTCCAGGACTCAAGTCCGGCCTGCCGGTTTTCCTGAATTCCTTCATAGATGTTACTTTTCTCCCACTCCAACAGCATGCCAAGTATTAAAAACCATTTGTCTCCATTCACTCCTATCAAATACGCTCATGCATGCTTGTTGGAAGTCTATTTGCCCTATGCTGTACTTGCTTCAAGACTGATGGACTGAACACATCGACTCCAGGCCGAGGGACTGATTACCTCAAACTCCTCCTCTCCCTTCAACTTTCTACTTTGTATTGGACTGATGAAGCCACTGTGTGGCGAAACGTTTTCCTCAATAAAGATACCCAAGTGTTGCATATGTGTCTAATTTAACAAAGTTTTTTGTCTCCACAGACTACTCAGTGCACCACTCACCTTTTTCCCCTCATCAATTCTATGATTCACCTCATCCTTCATAGACCCATCTGCTGACACGTCCACTCCCAAATATCTGAACACATTCACCTCCTCCATACTCTCTCCCTCCAATCTGATATCCAATCTTTCATCACCTAATCTTTTTGTTATCCTCATCACACCTATATCAAGTCACATAAGAATATTTGCGGACGATGGAAAGAAAGAAAGTCAGCGGAACAGTGATTACACTTTAGAGATAACTCAGCAAGTGTAAAAAGACCAAGAGTTTTAATTAAACACGCTCCCGTCATACGTAAGAGGAATTACCAACAGCCCCCGATAGCTGTCTTTAAGCTGTCTTGATCAGTCTTTTGAATTTGTTCCTGCTAAGCAGGGCTGTGGTTCATGTGAACTATCTGAGGCTAATACATAACAGCTTGGTTGATCAGGTCAAACAGGAGGCCTATTCGTCTTGTTGTAGCCTCCAGATAACTAGATAAAAAAACACGAAATGAGGTTGCTCACCTGGCTAGGCATAGCAAGATTGATTTGCACATGAATGGTACACAATAACGATTAGATAAAGAATTAGACACATGCGCAACATCTTGGTAGACGTTTCGCCATCCAGTGGCTTTATCAATACAAATTCAAGGACATAATGTGAACACTGTAGAACTATATACAAAAGACGAGGTAATCAGTGCCTCAGCCTTGGAGTTGGTTATGAGCACCTTAGTCTTCAAGAATATGGTGCTCAGTTCTTCAAGATTGATTTAATTGGCAATACAATAAAATTGCTGAACTTGTTTAATATTGTAAATCCTGAGTACTTTAGGAACCCTGACGTGACCTATACGAGAAGCAACAGCTTTAAATCACGTATGGGACACGTAACAGGATATTGTTCTCTCAGTTTGTATGACGTACGCATGCTACAGTGTACCCACAAAAGATTCTGAAGGTAAGAATAAACTGCAATTCAGAATCCTCCATGGGATAATGTTATAAAAATGAGTACAGGTAGGTAGTGTGTCTGTCCCCAGCGAACGGAGAATCGAGCCTCCACCACTTAAATTTCATCTTGTTGACACTATATTGAGAAAAGTAAAATGTCTTAGAGAATAATAGGTGTGCATGGGAATATCAAGAACTAGTCGTGGATAACTTTCATGTGTGTTTCTGCCAGCTCATTGGTGACTGGTTAATGGGGGGTTAAATATATCGACTATACTAGGGGGTCGTTATGGCCTGTTCACTACCATTCAAGAATACTTTTGTCCCTTAAAAATAAGAATTAACATAAACTATCGGCAAATATACGCTGAGAAATATACACCTCTGGGTGTATATATCCTATGACCAGCCCATCGGCAGCCAACTTCACCTATTCCCACCTCCGCAATCACCAAATAATCCGAGTCATTAGAAATTGTAATACCGTGGTTATGAATGATGATTGCCACCATAACGATTGTAATTCCGGGGAGGGGAAAGGGGGAGGTGTAGTTAGCGAGGTGGTTGATCCGGGCGTAAGGATTAAAGAGGTCATTAGAGGTCATAATAGGGCAGACCCCGAGAGCCAGGGATTGGGGATTGCCTTTATGGGGAAGGCACTGAAGTAATTCTCATTCCCGGAGTTGCGTTTTCCCGGATATATTTCTTGTGGGTGATTTATGTGACGGCGATATACTTGGTGGTGGCTTATGAGGCTGTGGTTGATGGAGATTTAGTACTGTGGCCACAGTATTAAGGGTCAAGTGGCCACGGAATTAATGGTCATGTGGCCACATCATTAAAGGTCACGTGGCCCCAGTAATAGTTGTCACGTTGCTAGAGTATTAAGGGTCACGTGATCACATTTTTCATGTGGGTGTCATAAGAGTAATATTTCTGATGTAACGAAAGTTCTGCTTTAGGGAGGAAAATACAAGAACTGGAAGAAAAAAGTTGTGATTTTTTGCATCCCACCCTTCCCCCCCAAACACATACACATGATAACGACATACAAAATACTGCAGGGAATCGACAAGGTAGACAGTGACAGGATGTTCCAGAGAGGGAACACAGAAACAAGGGGACACAACTGGAAGCTGAAGACTCAGATGAGCCAAAGGGATGTTAGGAAGCACTTCTTCAGCCATAGAGTAGTTAGGAAGTGGAATAGTCTAGCGAACGATATAGTGGAGGCGGGAACCATACATAGTTTTAAGACAAGGTATGATAAAGCTCATGGAGCAGGGAGAGTAGAGACCCAGTAGCGGACAGCAAAGAGGCGGGGCCAGGAGCTGAGTCTCGACCCCTGCAACCACAATTAGGTGAGTACAATTAGGTGAGTACACACACATGGTAGGCTCTTGAAGCCAGGAGAGAGTGGACCTGTAGCGAGCAACGAAGAGGCGGGGGCCAGAAACTGCGAATCGACCCCTGCAACCACATATTGGTGAGTACACTAAGAATCCACAATATTGTGAATGTAGATTGATGATGGGGGCTCGAACTTGGAAATTTGTGTTGGCCGGACGAGCACAAGATCACTCGCGTTCTCAAAAGATCTCTGTCCGTCAAGACACTAGAAACATGGTTGCTAGTATGCGTGCCTTTCTAGAATCAATACAAAATGGGTCTTGAGGGGAGATAGCGTGGTGCAGGCTCAAACCACCGTCCGCTGATCGCTGCCCGGTTAATGATCAGTCAGGCTGTTGGTAATCGCTTCAATTCAAACCGAGATGATAATCACGAGGAAGTATGTGCCTCGTAAGGTTTATACAGAGCCTGAGAATTGGGAGGTTATAAGGTTTGATCCAAGGAAGTGGGATCGTTATATTTCTTTTGCATGGAGAGACCTTCGCCAGCATCTATGGAACAAAATAAAAAATTCAAAGCATAAAAGTTTTACATAGAAGAATTTTAATAGTATTTCCCACGTTGGTACCTTGGCACTGTGTGCACATAGTGGCACTGTGTGTGCACATGTTAGTGGCACTGCGTGCACATAATGGCACTGTGTGTGCACATGTTAGTGGCACTGCGTGCACATAGTGGCACTGTGTGTGCACATGTTAGTGGCACTGTGTGTGCACATGTTAGTGGCACTGTGTGTGCACATGTTAGTGGCTGTGTGTGCACATGTTAGTGGCACTGTGTGTGCACATGTTAGTGGCATGTGTGTGCACATGTTAGTGGCACTGTGTGCACATAGTGGCACTGTGTGCACATAGTGGCACTGTGTGCACATAGTGGCGATGTGTGCACATTTTAGTGGCAGTGTGTGTGCACATGTTAGTGGCACTGTGTATGTGCACATGTTAGTGGCAGTGTGTGTGTGCACATGTTAGTGGCAGTGTGTGTGTGCACATGTTAGTGGCAGTGTGTGTGCACATGTTAGTGGCAGTGTGTGTGCACATGTTAGTGGCAGTGTGTGTGCACATGTTAGTGGCAGTGTGTGTGTGTACATGTTAGTGGCAGTGTGTGGCACATGTTAGTGGCAGTGTGTGTGCACATGTAGTGGCAGTGTGTGTGCACATGTTAAGTAGGCAGTGTGTGCACATGTTAGTGGCAGTGTGTGCACATGTGTGCAGTGTGTGTCACATGCTAGTGGCAGTGTGTGCACATGTTAGTGGCAGTGTGTGCACATGTTAGTGGCAGTGTGTGCACATGTTAGTGGCAGTGTGTGTGCACATGTTAGTGGCAGTGTGTGTGTGCACATGTTAGTGGCAGTGTGTGTGTGCACATGTTAGTGGCAGTGTGTGTGTGCACATGTTAGTGGCAGTGTGTGCACATGTTAGTGGCAGTGTGTGTGTGCACATGTTAGTGGCAGTGTGTGTGTGCACATGTTATGGCAGTGTGTGTGTGCACATGTTAGTGGCAGTGTGTGTGTGCACATGTTAGTGGCAGTGTGTGTGTGTGCACATGTTAGTGGCAGTGTGTGTGTGCACATGTTAGTGGCAGTGTGTGTGTGCACATGTTAGTGGCAGTGTGTGTGTGCACATGTTAGTGGCAGTGTGTGTGTGCACATGTTAGTGGCAGTGTGTGTGTGCACATGTTAGTGGCAGTGTGTGTGTGCACATGTTAGTGGCAGTGTGTGTGTGCACATGTTAGTGGCAGTGTGTGTGTGCACATGTTAGTGGCAGTGTGTGTGTGCACATGTTAGTGGCAGTGTGTGTGTGCACATGTTAGTGGCAGTGTGTGTGTGCACATGTTAGTGGCAGTGTGTGTGCACATGTTAGTGGCAGTGTGTGTGTGCACATGTTAGTGGCAGTGTGTGTGTGCACATGTTAGTGGCAGGTGTGTGTGTGCATGTTAGTGGCAGTGTGTGTGTGCACATGTTAGTGGCAGTGTGTGTGTGCACATGTTAGTGGCAGTGTGTGTGTGCACATGTTAGTGGTGTGTGATGTAGTGCACATGTTAGTGGCAGTGTGTGTATGCACATGTTAGTGGCAGTGTGTGTGTGTGCACATGTTAGTGGCAGTGTGTGTGTGCACATGTTAGTGGCAGTGTGTGTGTGCACATGTTAGTGGCAGTGTTGTGTGCACAAATTCCTTGCATTATTCTTCACAACACGAGGAAGCAATGGAACCGTAGTGAGCCACACAGCGCTTGGGGAATGGGAGGCCATCGAATCAAGGAATAGGGGAAGGGTAGCTCCAATTCCTTAAATCAAGACCCCCCTTCCTTGAGAAGTGCAGGTGAAGGAAGGGAGAGACTCCTGCCCCGGACAGTGATGGCGGTGGAGCCACAATAAAGGCTGGCAGACAGAGCAGCCAGCTTCATCACACACAGTAAACATTGACCTCATCCCAAGATTAGTCTCAGCACTATTAATTAAGGGTCGTATGCTTTCCCCTACTTTCACTCCTCTCTCTTCTCTTCCCCATTCTTCTCATATTATATAAACTTCCTGCTCATCCCTTCTTTGTTCATATTTTTCTCTCTATTCTCTTCATTCCATTTATCTCTCTCCATTCTTTTATTTTCTCTCTCTCCGTCCAGATTCCTTATAAACCTTTTAGTGTCATTTCTCTCTCACTGTCTTTTCCGGTGTCGTCACACGCTTGCCAATCAATTCATTGGTGGTTTTTCATCTTTTTTTTATTTGGTGGATTTAATTATAAATTACTTACACGTTTTCGTCATTTAATATTTTTTTTCTGTTATGATTGTTGGAAGCCATGATTGTGTATGTGTGTGTGTGTGTGTGTAACGAAACACTTCGAAATGTTTCGGGTACTCACCTAATTGTACTCACCTAATTGTGGTTGCAGGGGTCGAGACTCAGCTCCTGGCCCCGCCTCTTCGCTGTCTGCTACTGGGTCTCTGCTCTCCCTGCTCCATGAGCTTTATCATACCTTGTCTTGAAACTATGTATGGTTCCTGCCTCTACTATATCTTTCTCTAGACTATTCCACTTCCTGACTACTCTGTGGCTGAAGAAATGCTTCCTAACATCCCTTTGACTCATCTGAGTCTTCAGCTTCCAGTTGTGTCCCCTTGTTTCTGTGTTCCCTCTCTGGAACATCCTGTCACTGTCTACCTTGTCGATTCCCCGCAGTATTTTGTATGTCGTTATCATGTCTCCTCTGACCCTTCTTTCCTCCAGTGTTGTTAGTCCTGTGTGTGTGTGTGTGTGTGTGTGTGTGTGTGTGTGTGTGTGTGTGTGTGTGTGTAACAAGATATCTAAAACTGAAGGTAAACGGAGGCACAGTTTTAAAAACTCACACCTCATCTCTTGTGATAAAACTTAAACTTGGAGAGCCATCTCACTGATGTGCTTACTTTGATTCTTTCTAACTCCTCCGAGGATGTGCATGTAAGCGAATGAGATTGCTTAAACAAACTCTATTTATATCAAATGAAATACAGCATATTACACAATTGGGGTGATTGGCATATATCGTTACTTTATAGAAATCCTCCTTGCTATGCGAAGCATTTCCGTACTTTGTGTGTGGGTTTTCTTATGTCTTCGCTAATACATCGAAAAGTATAGGTCGCAACTACAATCCATATGTCTTATACGTAAAAGTGATTTGCATCTGCGGATGTGAAAAAGGATACGGACATCCTAAAGACGTTACCAGGTTAACAGGTCCAAAATAAGCGAACCTTGATACATGGTGTTGACGATGAGACTGCAAGGAGAGTTTGGGAAGGAGGGAGGTAGAAGAATAATGTTGAGGATGAAGAGAGAGGCTGAGATGGGAGAATGCGGGAAGAGAGTGAGAAGGAAAGGGGAATGAGGGGAGAGAGAGAGAGAGATTGAGAGGAGGAAAATGAGTGGAGAGTGAGAAGGGAGTAAGAATGGAGAGTGAGAGAATGAGGGAAGTCAGTAGGGAGAATGAGTGAAGAGATGGAAGGGAGAATGAATAGAGAGAAAGAGGGGTGAGGGATAGTGATGGGAGACAAGAGAGTGAAGAGTGAGATGGGAGAATGAATGGAGAGAGAAAGAAGGGGAGGGGGAGGATGTAAGTGGGTATTGGTGTCCAGCTGGAGGAAGGTAAATCATCCTCTGGAGCCAAATATGTTGAGTGTGAGAGCTCATCTGTTGGTATTAGCGCTGCTTCACCCCTCAGTCTCCCCTCATCCCTCCCTGGCTCACTCGTCTATCACCCCTGGACACACCCTGGCCCTCAACTAACTCCCTGCCATACCCCGCCCACCCATGGAATGCTTGATGTATCCTCATCGCCCTGCTGAGGTCTCCCAGCTCCGGCTGACAGATTTCAGTACCTCGTATGAAGCCATCCTACGTGATGGAATATAACAGGGTAACATAGCTGGCTTTTGTAGAATAGAGTAGCAGCACACTGCTGATATATCCAGTTTTGTTTAAGAAAAGAGAAGAAGTCCTCCATAAGAACAGAAAAGCACAATACCATGACTGGAACAATACACTGTACTCTCCCTACTTTCTACTACCACTACTACCAGCCTTACTATTACCACTACTTCTCTTTCTTCCTCTCTTGGTCCCGTCCCTGTCCCCCGCCCTGGCTCCCTCACTCTTTTCTGCTAGTGTGACTTCGTAATTGGTACAAGTCGGACCGAAACGTCGTCGTAAGCTCCTCTATGTGCGGGTTATTTGTGTAATCCTCCATTAATACCCCACCACTGCCTCGTCTCCTCCCCAAAGACTACTAGATCTTCACTTCTAGTAATGATCTTACCTGTGAAGAAATGACGGAGGTGAAATGCAAGCTTTATGACAACATTTCACTCTGTGAAGAGCTTTATCAAGTACTCGACTTTACGAATATTTACTCGGTACGAAACGTTGTCGCAATAAAAGCTTATTCTGTACCTCTTTCTTGGTTTAGCGCTTCTATTTGATTATAATAATAATGTACCTCTTTCTTTTCTTCATTGCTCTGAGTAGTATGCTGCTGCATCCAGTTACCTCAACTCTCTTCTCATTGTTTACTACAAAGTATTACAAGAATGATTCATCCCTAAATGATACGGATTCATTGCTTTTCAAGGTATTCCTAAGACATATAACGAGCAGTTCCCTTAATTAATTGCTAAGGCAACTTCTCTTAAATTGTATATCGCCTAAATGCTAATTTACACAGACACACATATATACTATATACCAAAATAAGAATTGGGTTTGTGTTACTAACTAAAATCCTCATACCTTCAGCTATATGGCCCATTCGTTTTTAGCCCTTGTTTAGAAAATAGTAGTAGTAGTAGTAGTAGTAATAATAATAATAATAATAATAATAATAATGTGATTCGACTATGCAATGGCGTTAGGTTTAACTTGATAAATGGTGATTGTGTCATCATTAAAGGCTTTGGACTCGTTTGACTAATAAAACACACGCTACTTAAATAGGTTACGTTTAGATATGCGAAAGTCAGAGAGAAAAATTACCGATTTCCTATTATTAAGAATTTCGCCTTGCATAAGCTTCTTTCTGCATGATAATGTTGATAAGTTGAAGTACATTTAACCACGAGGATGTGGCCCTACTCATCATTGGCCCCTACCATCACTTTGGCCCACCATCACGTGCTCACGCCACCAGGCCCTACCATCACTTGGTCACACCATCACTAGTGACCTCCACCATCACTGTGCTCCACACCATCACAGCCACCATCATAGTGTCTCACACATCACTAGTGGGCCACACCATCATTGTGCTCCACATCACTATGGGCCCCACCATCACTAGTGCCCCACACATCATAGTGGGCCCACCATCACTGGGCCCACCATCAGTGGCCACACCATCACTAGTGGCCCCACATCCTGTGGCCACACCATCCTAGTGGCCCACACCATCACTAGTGGCTAGTGCACACCATCACTAGGCTAGTGACCACATCATCACTAGTGGCTGTGGACCCACACCATCACTAGTGGCTAGTGGACCCCACCATCACTAGTGGCTCACATAAGTAGCCTCACACCATCACAGTGGCCCCACACCATCACTTGTGGCCTCCACACCATCACTAGTGACCTCCACACCATCACTAGTGATCTCCACACCATCACTAGTGGGCCCCACACCATCATTAGTGGGCTTCACACCATCACTAGTGGGCCCCACACCATCACTAGTGACCTCCACACCATCACTAGTGGGCCCCACACCATCACTAGTGGGCCCCACACCATCATTAGTGGGCTTCACACCATCACTAGTGGGCCCCTACCATCACTTGTGGGACCCACACCATCACTAGTGGCCCCACACCATCACTAGTGGCCTCCACACCATCGCTAGTGGGCTCACACCATCACTAGTGGACCTACACCATCACTAGTGGCTAGTGGACCCACACCATCACTAGTGGCTAGTGGACCCACACCATCACTAGTGGCTAGTGGACCCACACCATCACTAGTGGCTAGTGGACCTACACCATCACTAGTGGCCTCCACACCATCACTAGTGGACCCACACCATCACTAGTGGACCCACACCATCACTAGTGGCCTCACACCATCACTAGTGAACTCGCACCATCACTAGTGGCTCACACCATCACTAGTGGCCTCACACCATCACTAGTGGACTCACACCATCACTAGTGGACTCACACCATCACTAGTGGCCTCACACCATCACTAGTGGACTCACACCATCACTAGTGGACTCACACCATCACTAGTGGACCCACACCATCACTAGTGGCCTCCACACCATCACTAGTGGCCTCACACCATCACTAGTGGACTCACACCATCACTAGTGGACTCACACCATCACTAGTGGACCCACACCTCCAGCTGCTGGTACAATGGCTACTTGTCTGGTTGTTTTATTTTGTGAAGAGTCTTTATGGAGCGTTTTACGTGTGGCGCCCTCGTCTGCCTCACTGTTGATGCTTCCCACCTGCTGCTGCTATTGCTGTTGATGCTATTGCTGCTGATGCTGTTCCTCCGCTGCTGATGCTTGCTCATGCTGTCGTTGTTGCTGTTATTGGTGATCTTCCTGCTGTCTGTGCTGTTACTGTCAGTCTGTTACTATTGCTAGATACTTAACCGCGCTTGGATGGATGTTGTACACCTGATCAGTCTGTAAACTATCAACTAACCACGGGGAGGATCGTACTAATATCAAACTTAGAGGACCCGGGGAGACCAGGTGACAACGGCGGCTCACCACTCCTTACCCCTCACACGAGTTTACTGCATCACATATATAAAAAAAAAAACAGAAATACCATGCACTGACCCCTCCCTATGAAGGGAGGATTTAAATATAGGATTAAATGGGATTAACGTGTGCAGTGGAGAGATGAGTTGCGGATGAGTGACTTGAGAGAAATGAATAAAAGAGTAACAATGGGTCTTAAGAGGATGAGTTACTTCCGCTCGTCTGCTGGTTATATGTTTTTTTTTTCTCTTACAGCTCATACGTCCACACTGGAACATTATTCATTCAGTGGCAAAGTCCAGCTGGGATGAGGGGGGGGCGGATTACGTGAGGGAGAGGGTGGGGAAGAGGGGGGAGAGAGATTGGAAGTGTAGGGGAAAAAGGAGGGTGAGGAGGTGGTAGTAGAGAGACAGAGAGAAGGGAAGAATATCTTCCTTACACCATGTAAATTGTGTAAAAATATACAGTACAGCCTGAGTAGATATTTGTGATAATTTGTATAGGTAGATTGTGACACATTGTGTGTGTGTGTGTGTGTGTGTGTGTGTGTGTGTGTGTGTGTGTGTGTTATCTGACCCTCCAGCACCCCAAACAGCCTCACCACCTAACCTCCGGCTCCCACATGCTGTAACCCCACCAACCTTCCCCTCCATTCCACATCCAGTTGCTACCTCTTTATATAACGAGGTTAGCGCCATTATATACATTCTTAGGCATATAATAACCCTGCCTTATCTGCTAATATTCTGTCTCTCTCTTCCTCTGTCTCTCTCACACACCTCTACATTTATACTATGACATCCAAATTCCTCTTCCTCTCACTCACCTCCCTTTCCTCTGTCTCCCATGTATATTTTTTTCTTGCCCAGCTTTGGAGTGATCTTGATATCTTCATAAAAATTCCATTTATCCTCCTGCATGGAATAGGTTATCCTGAGTGGCGGTAATTCCCAAGTGAAAATAACTCCAGCTGTGCTATAACGAAGTTGATAACCTTTCATTAAAATTATTCGAAGGTATTCTCGTTGCCCTACTAGTCTCCTAGCTCAAGATTATATTTTTAACATCATGTATTTAACCCATCCTGTGTGATGGTATATGACAAGGGAAAACATAGCCAGCTTTTGTTCCCTTTATGTGTAACTATCATGTAGTTACATACAGTTGCATATAGTCCCTCCCCCCCCCCCCCCACCATTATTAACAGCCTGGTGTGTGTTTGTGTTTCAGCCGGTGGCAACATCAGACCGAGGTCCATGTCTGGGATGACGATGGACATCTTCGAAACTCACCAAGGCACTCACATCCTCCAGTCCCTCGACGGCTTCGCCTTCACTCTGGCCGCCGACGGGAGATTCCTCTACATCTCGGAGACCGTCTCTATATACCTAGGTCTCTCACAGGTGAGTCTATACCTTCGTCTCTCATAGGCTAGTCTATACCTTCGTCTCTCATAGGCTAGTCTATACCTTCGTCTCTCTCACAGGGAGTCCATACCTTGTTCTCTCTCAGGTAAGCTTCTCTCTATATACGTACAGTCTATACAGCTGCATAGAAATGTTTTGAAAAGGATGTATAAAACACACAAACAGTTTAATAAGCTTCATTGAGGAACTGGGAGAATCCACAACGTCAGTGTCTATTCATTTGACCTTTTACTTTCATAACCTTTTTTTATAATCCTTTCTGTTGGGTGCCCGATCGACGGCATTTGTATATTTTACACCAAAGATTTACTTTTGCAGAGACCATTGTTCTCTCACAGGCGAGTGTGTCTGCCCGGGTCTCAGTTGTTGGTCTTCCTTCTTCTCTCTACTTTAGGGGTCTTCAGTATAGAGAGAGAGAGAGAGAGAGAGAGAGAGAGAGAGAGAGAGAGCGAGAGAGCGAGAGCGCGCGCAGCAGCAGCAGCAGCAGCAAGAAAAAAAAAAAAAAAATTATGATTTTACTCAGTCTTTCCCTTAAAATGTGATTATTCTTATATTGTTAATTGTTATTAATTGTTATAATGTTTACTTCTGGACAATATAGCAACAGGTTTTCTTATGCGCACGTGTATGTATATATACATGTTCACGTATATACACCTTTGTGCGTACAAATGCATATATATTCGCTCTTTAATTTTGGAGAATCATTTGAAAAAAATAATCGGGTGAATAAATAATAAATGCAAATACTAAAACAATAATAAAAAAAAATAAGGAAACTTTATTTCGGATTATTAAACCCTAAAGGGTTAATAACTTTGAAGAGCCCCGAGAGAGAAACCTCGTGAAAACGACGTTTCAGTTCTTCCTTGTCAAATCCTCCGGCCTTCTCTACTTTTCTCACCCCAGCTGTGACTTGACAATGGTCCAGAGCAGACTTGAAAGGTCGTTATGAACTTCCTCTCCCTAATTCGCATGGCTGGTGAACTGTTCCAGCCACGGTATCGTGACTATTTTTTTTTCTACTATGTCTTACGTCCTAGATTTTTTTGCACTATGTATTCTTGACACTTCGCCCACTTCCTCTCTCTCACAAATTGGTCTGTCTTTTCTTAGACTCTGATTCTAAACACGTGTTGTAAATACTCGGCGGAAAAGCATTAGTGTGTATTTACCAGAGTTATTTTCTATAATTGTTATATATATATATATATATATATATATATATATATATACATGAACAAAAGCAACCCACCTTTTATATTACCTTCCCACCTATTATCACCACCAGCTGCCCCTCACCATCACCACTCACTACTACCACCTACCATCATCTACCCCTCACCACCACCTACCACTTATCACCACCAACCATTAATTTAGTACCACCATTTCCCACCACCACTCACCCACCACCACCATTTACCCACCACCACACACCCACCACCACACACCCACCACCACACACCCACCACCACACACCCACCATCACCAACAACTCACCTACCACCACCACACACCCACCATCGCCACCACTCACCCACCACCACCACCACACACCCACCACCGCCACCACTCACCCACCACCGCCACCACTCACCCACCACCACCACCACTCACCCACCACCACCACCGTTCGCATTGCGGCCTCACCTACTTGGGATGCCAACCACGAGTCACACTAGGGCCGCACGGTTCGATACTAGGCGAGGGAGACTCCTCCAACACCAGCAGCAGTGGAGTGAGGGAGACTCCTCCAACACCAGCAGCAGTGGAGTGAGGGAGACTCCTCCAACACCAGCAGCAGTGGAGTGAGGGAGACTCCTCCAACACCAGCAGCAGTGGAGTGAGGGAGACTCCTCCAACACCAGCAGCAGTGGAGTGAGGGAGACTCCTCCAACACCAGCAGCAGTGGAGGTAAAGAGGAGACTCCTCCAACACCAGCAGCAGTGGAGTGAGGGAGACTCCTCCAACACCAGCAGCAGTAAGTGAGGGAGACTCCTCCAACACCAGCA
This sequence comes from Cherax destructor, assembly GCA_009830355.1. Lineage (NCBI taxonomy): Eukaryota > Metazoa > Arthropoda > Malacostraca > Decapoda > Parastacidae > Cherax > Cherax destructor. The sequence goes on along the minus strand of WNWK01006736.1, from coordinate 60,573 downwards.
GCAGTGGAGTGAGGGAGACTCCTCCAACACCAGCAGCAGTAGAGTGAGGGAGACTCCTCCAACACCAGCAGCAGTGGAGTGAGGGAGACTCCTCCAACACCAGCAGCAGTGGAGTGAGGGAGACTCCTCCAACACCAGCAGCAGTGGAGTGAGGGAGACTCCTCCAACACCAGCAGCAGTGGAGTGAGGGAGACTCCTCCAACACCAGCAGCAGTGGAGTGAGGAGACTCCTCCAACACCAGCAGCAGTGGAGTGAGGGAGATTCTCCAACACCAGCACTACAGGTGCAAGCAAGAAAATTGTTTGAGATAAAGAAAATCTTCCAACAGTTGGGAGCATCTCCAACAATGAAGTAGGAGAATTCTCCAACACAGCGAAGTGTCAGAAACACATTGGAAAGCAGCGAAAAAACTCATAACATCTCAGAGAGAGAGAGGAGAGGAGAGAGAGACAGAGAGGAGAGAGAGAGAGAAGAAAGAGAGGAGAGGAGAAGAGAGAGAACAGAGAGGGAGGAGGAGATCTCAGAAAGAGCAGTGGGTGGGCACTCCAATACAGAGTCGGTGGAGTTTGAGGGAGACTGTCACATAAACAGCATGGAGCTGATACTCTAATAAGCACAGTATGAGGGGACCCTCCAACACAGCAGCAGTAAGTAGAGACCTCAACACCAGCAGCAGTGAGTGGGGGAGACTCCTCCAACACCAGCAGCAGTAGAGTGAGGGAGACTCCTCCAAAACCAGCAGCAGTGGAGTGAGGGAGACTCCTCCAACACCAGCAGCAGTGGAGTGAGGGAGACTCCTCCAACACCAGCAGCAGTGGAGTGAGGGAGACTCCTCCAACACCAGCAGCAGTGGAGTGAGGGAGACTCCTCCAACACCAGCAGCAGTGGAGTGAGGGAGATTCTCCAACACCAGCACTACAGGTGCAAGCAAGAAAAAATTGTTTGAGATAAAAGAAAATCTTCAACAGTTGGGAGCATCTCCAACAATGAAGTACGGGAGATTCTCCAACACAGCGGAAGTGTCAGAAACACATTGGAAAGACGGCAAAAAAAAACCTCATAATATCTCTAGAGAGAGAGAGAGAGAGAGAGAGAGAGAGAGAGAGAGAGAGAGAAAGAGAGAGAAAGAGAGAGAGAAGAGAGAGAGAGAGAGAGAGAGAGAGAGAGAGAGAGAGAGAGAGAGAGAGAGAGAGAGAGAGAGAATCAGAGAAGGCGGTGGGGCGGCACTAATAGTAGAGAGTCGGTGGAGTTTTGAGGAAATGGGTAATATAAACACTGGTAACTATACTTTAGGATAAATCATACCCGGGGGGACCCGTGGTAATAACAGCAGTGGTTTATATACAGCATCGAACACAGGAGCACTAAGGCAGGGTTATTATATTTATGCGTAAGCACTAAATCCACAGGGGTCATATAGTGCCTGGGAGGCATTTCGGTTCGATTCAAGGAAGGGGAGGGTAAGTCCAATTCCTTGGATTAAGGGCCCCGCTCACTGGCATCAAAGAACCTCCCTTGAGGGGACTAAGGCATTAGTATGGTGAGAACAACAGAAAATTTCTTATGCCATGGATTAATTTTGTCATTCTTCACTGAATGTTTTCTAATGAATTTATATCCATTATTTTTTTCACTGATCTTTGTCCTATACACTTGAAAAAACCCTTTTGGATTTGTCCTTGAGTCTCTAGCTACTTTAGTTTCATAGTCGTTTGGTAAGAACAGCAGAACTACAATACAAATTCGAGAAAAGGGGAGACAGAGATCAAGTAAGAACAAGACAAAGTTACTCACAGGGAAACAGACTGTAGGAACTGCGCCAAAAACATGGAGAGGAAAGCTGGAGGCAGTAATGAAAAATCTCATGACCGAACATGTTAAAGAAACCACAAGAGGGACCAACCAGCTCGACTTAACCTGGTTTTCACCTTAGGCGACTCCGACATACTTGAAACTGAGCTAATGATCACATAGTGCTCAGCACTGAATACTTTTATTGAAGTGGGAGTGGAGAAAAGTGAAGGTACAAACAGTAAACGGGATTACATAAAAGGGCACCATGCAAGTACGAGAGATTTTCTAAATGGAATCCAATGGGACAGAGAATTGAATGGACAGACAACCCACAAGATGTTGGAGTGCCTTCCCAGAAAGTACATGGGGGTAACAGCAAGTGAAAGTGACCAAAATACAGATAAATACAAAATACAAAATACAGATTGGTTTACTCCGAGCTGCGGAAAAGACTCAGGAAGGTTGAAAAGACATGGAACAAAGGTACAGGACAAAGGACGGTAGTGAATAGAGGCAAGCAGAATGACTATGGAAGGAGAAGAAAAGCAGAACGTCGGTTTGAGAATGACAAAGCATCAAAGGCCATATCAATGCCAGAACTACTATAAGCCACAAAATAAGGAAGATGACTGTAAAAGACAAGTAGTAAGGCTGAAGAGGAAGGGAGGGATACCTGCAGATGATGATAATTAGTTTACCAGGAGTTAAGTAGATTTAAGTTGATATTTAATGAGGAAACGGAGATGGTGCCAAAATACGTAACTGATGCGGATAATCAGCATATATTGGATAAAATTCGGGAATCAGAGGAGTAAGTAATGAATGCACCGAAAGCGTTAGATACATCAAAAGCCATGGGACCTGATGGCGTATCACCATGGATAATGAAAGGAAGAGCGGAAGACAAGTGTGAATCAATAGCAATGATCTACAACATGTCCCTGGAGACGGGATACGTACCAGACAGCTGAGACACTGCAAACGTAATCCCAGTATACATGTTGAGGAACAGACAAGAGCCATTGAATTATAGGCCAGAATCGCTAAGTAAACAAGTTTATTTAGGTACTGGTACACACAAATAGTTACACAAATTATCATACATAGTAACGTATGTGTAAATTACCTAGGATAACTCCCCCCCCCAAACAAAAAAAATCAAAGGGACTTATTTCCATTGGGGTCCTTGACATGCATACTGTCCAAAGTATTGGAAAAGATGATCAGAAAAAGATTGATTGAACATCTAGAGGCGAGATTTTCTATACAGAAAACCAGCATGGATTTAGGGAATCGAAGTTTTGCCCCACTGGTGTACTGGAGTTCTACGAGTGGATAACGAAAATCAAGCAAGCTAGACAATGATGGGTCGCATGCATGTTTCTGGACTGTAGAAAAACAAATGACACTACCGCACCAGAGACTGATTAAAAAATTCGAGAAGCACGCAAGGATACCAGATAAAGTCCTACATTGGATCAAGAAATATATACCTGACGAACAGAAGGCAGAGAGTGAGTGTAAGAGCAACTATTTCAGGTTGGGAAAGTATAACAAGTGGGGGTTCTCCAAAGAACATTCCCTCTATCTCTCTTTCACTCACTCACACACAAACACACACCCTACGAGGAGAGGTTAAGGGAAATCAACCTGATGACACTGGAGGACAGGAGTGATAGAGGGGACATAATATCGACATAGAAAACACTGAGAGGAATTGACATGGTGGATAGGGACAGAATGTTTCAGAAATGTGACGCCGCTGGAAGTTGAAAACTTATACGAGTCACAGAGATGTTAAAAAGTATTTCTTCAGTCATAAGTTGTCTGAAAAGGGAACGGTCTGGAGAGTGATGTAATGGAGGTAGAATCTTTATTTATACATGTTATACAGGCCTAGCTGACATCAAGGACATACTACTACAGTATATAGAAAGCCGCTTGCTATACAGAACATTTCGCGCAAATTAGGTCAATTTTATCCCAGGATGCGACTTACACCAGTCGACTAACACCCAGGTACCCATTTTACTGATGGGTGAACATGGACCCCCGGTGTAAGGAAACACCCCCAATGTTTCTACCCTTACCGGGAATCGAACCCGGACTCTAAGCGTGTGAAGCGAGTTTTCGCCACCAGGCCACGGGCCACCTCGGAAGAGGTTCGAAAAAGCTCATGGAGAAGGTAGAATGGACCTAGTAGCAACTAGCGAAGAGGCGGGTCCAGTGGCTATGAATTGACTCCTTCAATCACAAATAAGAGAGTACAAATAGGTGAAATAGGTGAGTACATAAGAGGTATTCAAGGGTCTTGAAGCCGGAGTAGACTTAGTAGCGCATAAAAGGCCAAGGTTCTGTCGACAAGCGCCTTTGACAACTGGTAATTAACATATACCTGGAGTTTACCTGGAGAGAGTTCCGGAAGTCAACGCCACCGCGGCCCGGTCTGTAACCAGGCCTCATGGTGGATCAGGGCCTGATCAACCAGGCTGTTACTGCTGGCCGCACGCAGTCCAACGTACGAACCACAGCCTGGCTGGTCAGGTACCGACTTTAGGTGCCTGTCCAGTGCCTGCTTGAAGACAGCCAGGGGTCTATTGGTAATCCCCCTTATATATGCTGGGAGGCAGTTGAACAGTCTTGGGCCCCTGATACTTATTGTGTTGTCTCTCAACGTGCTAGTGGCACCCCTGCTTTTCATTGGGGGGATGTTACATCGTCTGCCGAGTCTTTTGCTTTCGTAGGGAGTGACTCTCGTGTGCAAGTTTGGTACTAATCCCTCTAGGATTTTTCAAGTGTATATAATAATGTATCTCTCACGCCTGCATTCTAGGGAGTACAGGTTTAGGAACTTCAAGCGTTCCCAGTAATTGAGGTGGTTTATCGCAGTTATGCATGCCGTGAAGGTTCTCTGCACATTTTCTAGGTCGGCAATTTCACCTGCCTTGAAAGGTGCAGTTAGTGTCCAGCAATATTCCAGTCTAGATAGAACAAGCGACCTGAAAAGTGTCATCATGGGCTTGGCATCCCTGGTTTTGAAGGTTGTCATTATCCATCCTGTCATTTTTCTAGCAGATGCAATTGCTACAGTGTTATGGTCCTTGAAGGTGAGATTCTCTGACATGATCACTCCCAGGTCTTTGACATTAGTTTTTCGCTCTATTGTGTGGTTGGAATTTGTTTTATACTCCGATGAAATTTTAATTTCATCGGGAATTAATGTACAATTGCTATGGATTCCATCACATATTGGATTACTCCTTCATGATAAAGTTGATAAGTTAGCCAAGAAGAGCACCCAGGAGAATGTAGAATATAACTTTGGTATATCTGTGTCTAGCATTAGGAATAATATTAGGAGATAAATAAATAATGAAAATGATTGCTATAGGAATGCAGTTAGAAGCCTGAGTAGATCTATAACCCACTATGATAACATGAACACAGATAAGTATGTTTATGGAGCAACTTGCAATGTGAACAGACTGACTGATGTTGTAGTGGCCAGGCTTAGGCTTGGCTACAAGTACTTCTGGCAGTTTGGGAGACACAGATGATGATCAAACTAAATGCAAATTATGTGATCAGGCATATGGTCACTGTCTTGAACACTGTGTGCTTAATTGTCCACTTACTGAGGGATATAGAAATAGACAGTATAATAACCTATGTGACATGTCAAGATATCTTATTAATGAAAATAAGATACCAGTTATACTAAGCAAATTTCCTAAATTTGCTTGTAACAGATAAGTGAAATGTAGATATAAATCCGAATGTACAATTGTTAACCCCTTTTGGGGCCTAGTGCCTAGGCCTTTTGTGTATCCATATGCTCTTGCGCTACCGTGACCCAACAATTAAAATTTGCACCAATAACTCATTACAGTTGTGGCTGGGTGTAGACTAATAGATTGCTCATTGCTTTATAATTTGTTAATGAGTGCAACCATGTACAGACGTAAGTAAATTTACTTACATGATTCATTACCTTGTAACTAGTGAATTAATTACCATTGTACCTTGTTCAGCTATCAAAACTTTGGGGCCCAGTCTCTGGACCCTATATATACCTCTGTAATCTGCAAAATACCTTTGTAACTTGTCATGATTGTGACCATCTGAGTTCATTACCTTTGTAACTTGCTCAGCTATCAAAATTTGAGGTCCAGTCCCTGGACCCATTATGTACCTCTGTAATCTTTTGACTACCGCCCACAGGATGGGTATGGGGTGCATAATAAAGATATCAAACTAAAAAAAACTACCGTCCACAGGATGGATATGGGTGCACAATAAACTAGCCACTTCGGTGGCAAAATCTAAATCCAATCTCCCTTTCTAAATGTCAACCATCTCTGTGCAAACATTGTGTCACGCTGAAAAAAAATAATAATATCGATGTAAACTTGCAATGAAATAAAAAATATTATATTATTATTATTATTATTATTATTATTATTATTATTATAGACCAGACGTTTAACGGCGTCCCTCCCTGCAGGTTGAGATGACGGGCAGTAGTGTGTTCGACTACATTCACCAGCAAGACCACCAGGAGCTGGCAGATCAGCTAGGTCTGACCTTAGCCACAGGTCAGCCCTTGCCCTCCCCCTCTTCCTTAGGGTCAGAGGAAGGGGCGACAGGGTCACAGGGAACTATGAACCCTGACGGTAAGCTTCCATGTAAGTACACTAACCGTAATAACACAACACTCACTTGTCGAGGTGGCGGGATCACAGAAAACTGAAAACAGGTGAGGGGTACCTGTTGACAACCTTCCCATGAGGCAGATTGTGACAGCTTTCTTTTTATTTATCATATTTTATGGATGTTACAATCCATTTTACAGGAATCACAGATGTTAATTTTTTTTACTTAAAGCTGTCCTGATTTGCCTGTCACCTGCCTGTTTCCTGATTTCTGGAAATAAGTTTTTCTTTATAAGTTAGGATTACTTTATTACTAAAATAACTACTAAAATATTAATATATTTTGATATAGCAGTACTGATAAAGAACGGAGTGGAGAATTTCTTCAAAGCTTTGAGATATGACCTGATCATAGTGAGTGTCGCTAGGTACGGTTTCTGTCATAGAATAAAATACTGCTCTGTGTGTGTACTTACCTATCTGTGGTTGCAGGGTTCGATTCACAGCTTGTGTGTGTATGTGTAGTCACCTAGTTGTATTCACTTAGTTGTGGTTGCAGGGGTCGATTCATAGCTCCTGGCCCCGCCTCTTCACTGGCCTCTACTGGGTCACTCTCCCTGCGCCATGAGCTTTATCATACCTCTTATTAAACCTATGAATGGATCCTGCCTCCACTACATCGTTTCCCAAACTATTCCACTTCCTGACCACCCTGTGACTGAAGAAATACTTCCTAACATCCCTGTGATTCATCTGAGTCTTCAACTTCCAATTGTGTCCCCTTGTTGCTGTGTCCCATCTCTGGAACATTATCTCTGTCCACCTTGTCAAGTCCTCTCAGTATGTGTGTTGTGTGTGTGTGTGTGTGTACTCGCCTATTTGTACCCACCTATTTGTGGTTGCAGGGGTCGATTCATAGCTCCTGGCCCCGCCTCTTCACTGATTGCTACTAGGTCCTCTCTCTCCCTGCTCCATGAGCTTTATCAAACCTCGTCTTAAAACTATGTATGGTTCCTGCCTCCACTACGCGCTTTCTAGGCTATTCCACTTCCTGACAACTCTATGACTGAAGAAATACTTCCTAACATCCCTTTGACTCATAGGAGTCTTCAACTTCCAATTGTGACCCCTTGTTTCTGTGTCCCCTCTCTGGAACATCTTGTCTCTGTCCACCTTATCTATTCCTCGCAGTATTTTATATGTCGTTATCATGTCTCCCTAACCCTTCGTGTGTGTGTGTGTGTACTCACCTAGTTGTGGTTGCAGGGGTCGATTCATAGCTCCTGGTCCCGCCTCTTCACTGGCCGCTACTGGGTCACTCCCTGCGCCATGAGCTTTATCATACCTCTTCTTAAAGCTATGAATGGATCCTGCCTCCACTACATCGTTTCCCAAACTATTCCACTTCCTGACCACTCTGTGACTGAAGAAATACTTCCTAACATCCCTGTGATTCATCTGAGTCTTCAACTTCCAATTGTGTCCCCTTGTTGCTGTGTCCCATCTCTGGAACATTCTGTCTCTGTCCACCTTGTCAATTCCTCTCAGTATTTAATATGTCATTATCATGTCCCCACCCTATCTCTCCTGTCCTCCAGTGTCGTCAGGTCGAATTTCCTTAACCTCTCCTCGTAGGACATACCCCTTAGCTCCGGGACTAGTCTTGTTGCAAATCTTTGCACTTTTTCTAGTTTCTTTACGTGCTTGGCTAGGTGTGGGTTCCAAACTGGTGCTGCATACTCCAATATGGGCCTAACGTACACAGTGTACAGGGTCCTGAACGATTCCTTATTAAGATGTCAGAATGCTGTTCTTAGGTTTGCTAGGCGCCCGTATGCTGCAGCAGTTATTTGGTTGATGTGCGCCTCAGGAGATGTGCCTGGTGTTATACTCACCCCAAAATCTTTTTCCTTGAGTGAGGTTTGTACTCTCTGGCCCCCTAGACTGGACTCCGTCTGTGTTCTTCTTTGCCCTTCCCCAATCTTCATGACTTTGCACTTGGTGGGGTTGAACTCCAGGAGCCAATTGCTGGACCAGTCTTGCAGCCTGTCCAGATTCCTTTGTAGTTCTGCCTGGTCCTTGTCCGATTGAATTCTTCTCATCAATTTCACATCATCTGCAAACAGGGACACTTCAGAGTCTATTCCTTCTGTCATGTCGTTCACAAATACTAGAAACAGCACCTCAGGTGGGTGGGGGTGTGTGTACACTCACCTAATTGTAGTTGCAGAGGGTCGAGACTGTTGTAGCAGAGATAACACCAGGAGGCAGCTCGGATGAAAACTCGCACACACACTAGCTTTCAAATCTCTGCACCAAATTCACCTTAAACCAGCAAATAATAGAGCCTACAAGATTGGAGAATACGCTGGACCTCATCTTCACTAACAATGATAATCTGATACGAAATGTCATCATATCAAAAACAATATACTCAGATCACAACATAATAGAGGTCCAGACATGTATGCGGGGGTCCCCAGACCAACAAAATGTGATCAGTCGTGAGGGAGCCTTCACCAAATTCAACTTCAATAACAAAAACATAAGGTGGGACCAAGTAAACCAAGTCCTAAATGATATACGTATACTGGGAAGATAGCCTAAGCATCACGGATCCTAACCTATGTCTAGAACAAATTAACTCTGTGGCACTTGAGGTTTGCTCAAGGCAAATTCCCTTAAGGAAAAGGAGAAGATGTAAACTAGAAAGAGAAAGGCGCTCCCTATACAGGCGAAGGCAAAGAATAACAGAGTGGCTACAAGAGGCGAATATATCTGATATACGTAGGGAGACACTGGTCAGAGAAATAGCAAACATCGAACAAAAACTAAAGGAATCTTACATGAATCAAGAAATGCGGGAAGAACTAAAAGCCATAAATGAAATTGAAAGAAACCTAAAGTATTTCTTTACTTATGCCAAATCAAAGTTGAGAACAGCATCCAGTATTGGGCCCCTACTTAAACAGGATAGGTCCTACACAGATGACAGCAAGGAAATGAGTGAGCTACTAAAGTCCCAGTATGACTCAGTTTTTAGCGAGCCGCTAACCAGACTGAGAGTCAAAGACCTAAATGAATTTCTTATGAGAGTGCCACAGAATTTGGTAGATGCAAACCTATCTGACATTATCCTGATGCCAAATGACTTAGAAAATGCGATAAATGACATGCCCATGCACTCCACCCCAGGCCCAGACTCGTGGAACTCCGTGTTCATCAAGAACTGCAAGAAGCCCCTATCACGTGCTTTTAACATCTTATGGAGAGGGAGCATGGACACTGGAGTTGTCCCGCAGTTACTAAAAACAACAGACATAGCCCCACTCCACAAAGGGGGCAGTAAAGCAATAGCAAAGAACTACAGACCAATAATGCTAACGTCTCGTATCATAAAAATCTTTGAAAGGGTTCTAAGAAGCAAGATCGCCACTCCTCTAGATACCCATCAATTACACAACCCAGGGCAGTATGGGTTTAGAGCAGGTCGCTCCAGTCTGGACCACTACGACAAGGTCCTGGATGCTCTAGAAGATAAACAGAATGCAGATGTTATATACACAGACTTTGCAAAAGCCTTTGACAAGTGTGACCATGGTGTAATAGCACACAAAATGCGTGATAAAGGAATAACAGGAAAAGTTAGTAGATGGATCTATAATTTCCTAACAAATAGAGCACAAAGAGTAGTAGTCAACAGAGTAAAGTCTGAGGTGGCTACGGTGAAAAGCTCTGCTCCACAAGGCACAGTACTCGCTCCCATCTTGTTCCTCATCCTCATATCGGACACAGACAGGGATATAAGCCACAGTGCCATGTCTTCCTTTGCAGATGACACCTGAATCTGCATGACAGTGTACACCATTGAAGACACTGCAAGACTCCAAGCAAACATCAACCAAATCTTTAAATGGGCTGCAGAAAACGATATGAAGTTCAATGATGAGAAATTTCAATTACTCCGATATGGAAAAAGTGAGGAAATTAAAATTTCATCGGAGTATAAAACAAATTCCAACACACAATAGAGCGAAAAACTAATGTCAAAGACCTGGGAGTGATCATGTCAGAGAATCTCACCTTCAAGGACCATAACACTGTAGCAATCGCATCTGCTAGAAAATTGACAGGATGGATAATGAGAACCTTCAAAACCAGGGATGCCAAGCCCATGATGACACTCTTCAGGTCACTTGTTCTATCTAGCTGGAATATTGCTGCACACTAACTGCACCTTTCAAGGCGGGTGAAATTGCTGACCTAGAAAATGTGCAGAGAACCTCCACGGCACACATAACTGCGATAAACCACCTCAATTACTGGGAACGCTTGAAGTTCCTAAACCTATACTCCCTAGAACGCAGGCGGGAGAGATACATTATTATATACACTTGGTAAATCCTAGAGGGATTAGTACCAAACTTGCACACGAGAGTCACTCCCTACGAAAGCAAAAGACTCAGCAGAGGATGCAACATCCCCCCAATGAAAAGCAGGGGTGCTACTAGCACGTTAAGAGACAACACATTGAGTGTCAGGGGCCCAAGACTGTTCAACTGCCTCCCAGCATACATAAGGGGGATTACCAATAGACCCCTGGCTGTCTTCAAGCAGGCACTGGACAGGCACCTAAAGCCAGTACCTGACCAGCCAGGCTGTGGTTCGTACATTGGACTGCGTGCGGCCACCAGTAACTGCCTAGTTGATCAAGCCCTGATCCACCATGAGGCCTGGTCACAGACCGGGCCGCAGGGGCATTGACCCCCGGAACTCTCTCCAGGTGAACTGTGTGCGCGCGTGCATGTGTGTGTACTCACCTATATTTGGATGGAAGGGTCGCATTGCAGCTCCTGGCCCTGCCTCTGCCGGTCGCTATTAGGTTCACTCTCTCTGTATGTGTGTGTTCTTACCTATTTGTGATTGCAGGGGTCGGTTCATAGCTCCTGGTCCTGTGTGTGTGTGTGTGTGTGTTTGAATAATTGTTTTGAAATATTGATAGACTTGAAATTTTCATTCAATGTTATGAGCCATGTAGTGCATAATAATGTCATGTCTCTAAAAATGTAAATTGTTTTTTTTATGATATTTAAAATAGTTTCATATCTGTGCATGGAGTATAATACTGTACAGGAGGGCCCCTCTTATACGGCATGTTATGTTCCAGACTACCGCCATAAAGTGAATAACTTTCACTTTTAAATGCATACAAATTCATGATAACATGTTTACACTATACTATATTAAGTTAACAATAGAACTATACATATACAGTACACTTATTATTTACCTTAAAATATTTGTCTCAAATCCGACCTTACTAATAGGTATCAGTACGTCGCCATTAAAGACACATCCTCATCAACACGACCACTTGATACTGGAGTGCCACAGGGAAGTGTCCTTGGTCCCCTGCTCTTCCTCTTATACATCAATGATCTTCCCAACATATCACAACACCTGAAACCGATTCTCTTTCCTGACAACATGACTTATGTCATCTCCCACCCAAATCTTGCCACACTCAACACCATTGTTAACGAGGAGCTACTAAAAATTTCTACTTGGATGACAGCCAATAAACTTACACTTAACACTGACGAAACCTTCTATATCATATTTGGTAACAGAGCAGGTGTTGCACAACTGAACATTAAGATCGACAACACTCTTATTGCTAAACACAATGAGGGTAAATTCCTGGGCGTACACCTTGACAGCATCCTGAAATTCATCACCCATATCCAACACACAACAAAAAAAGTATCCAAAACTGTTGGGATCCTCTCCAAGATATGCTACTACACAATCAGCCCTTCTCACACTTTACTATTCACTCATCTATCCCTACCTCACCTATGCTATTTGTGCTTGGGGATCAACAGCAGCAACACACCTAAAGCCAATAATAACCCAACAAAAAGCCGCAGTAAGAATTATCATGCAATCCAATACTAGGCAACCTTCTCCCCCACACTCTTCAAAGATCTAAACTTACTCACTGTACAGAACATCCACACTTATTGCTGTGCAACCTACATTTACAAAAGCATAAATTCCAATATTAACCCTGAACTAAAACACTTTCTTGATAGTTGTGACAGGACCCACAGGCACAACACCAGGCACAAAAATCTTTGACATTCCCCGTGTCCGGCTAAACATGTACAAAAATTTAATGTACAGACTAGTCATAAGTTTGCCTGAGATACTCCAATATAGGAGCTTTAATAGAAACTATGTACTATCATGCTAAATTTATAAACTGTAATGCAGTTACCTAGCTTCAATATCAATATGCTCCATAACCTGTATCAATATAGATTTAGAATTATTAGTAGTCTGCTCAAAATGCCTAGCCATGCTAGGCATGATAGTGGCCCTCTTTGTAATTAGTATTTTATAATATGTAAATCACACATTGTAACCAATATTTCATAATATGTAAACCCCACATTGTAATCTTTACAGAGAAATAAACATTTGTATTTGTAATGTAGGGTGAAAGGTGAGTAGTATTTATTGTAGGAAGTCAGGTGTGGTAGCCTGCCTGGCTACCACACCTCACAATTATGTTAATTTGTTTTACTATGATTGTATGATATGTAGCGTGTTTCTTATATAAGTTTTAAAAAAGTCATAGATGGATTAATGAAAATGTCTATAATAACAAAGTATACGACATTTGAAGTGCTCCAGAGCGATTATTATTATTATTTTGCTTATTGCATCTTCAACACTAGTGAGACTTTTAGCCTGGCATAGCTACTCCTATTTTGTAATAATGCCAAAAAGTTATTTTTAATGTACAGTAGAATCCCCGTATCCACTGATTCGGTATGGTCAGTTTCAGTTATCCACTGTTTACTGTAGCCCAAAAATACCTCTTAATTTTGCATAATAATGGCCCAAAGTGCAAAAGTAGAGAAGCTGGCAGTTCTTCAAAGCCTAAGAGAAGCCGTGAGTTCTTCCCATCAGTAAAAAAAGGTGATAATTCTCCACTTATTGTGCATATTTATGAATTAAACTTTATAATAGGTATGTATAGGACTTCAATATAGGGTTTGCTACTATCCACGGTTTCAGTATCCACGGCAGGTTCTTGGAACGTATCCCCTGGGGATACAGGGGTCTTACTGTACTTGTACGCCAGCAGTGTGTAAGTTTATTTAGGTACAGGTACACATAATTATCAGCAGTACAGTAGGACGTCATTTAGCACGATAGTTACGTTCCTGAAAAAGTCGTGTTAGATAATTTCGTCTTAAATAATTAACAGAACTTATGGGAAAAATAGGTTACGTGTTTGAGAGTCCCCAAAAAGCCAAACAAGTTTTTAGACCAACATATCTTGCAAAATTGAAGGCGAATATGTAATTTTAGTTCATTGTCATGATCTATTACTGCTTAAGACTACAAATGCAATAGAAATAATAGTATTTCTTACCTTAAATTGTGGGTAATGATGTTTGTGGATGGTAGTGAAGAGTGGATATGGATGGTGTGGCCCTACTGAGCTGAGGTGGATATGTAATTGTAGTGCATTGTCATGATCTATTACTGCTTAAGACTACAAATGCAATAGAAATAATAGTATTTCTTACCTTAAATTGTGGGTAATGATGTTTGTGGATGGTAGTGAAGAGTGGATATGGATGGTGTGGCCCTACTGGGCTGAGGTGGATGCTTGTTGGTTGTCGGTAGAAGTGGATGGTAGAGGTTCTGGTGCTGAAGTCGATGGTTGTATTGCAGTGTGCATAAATTCTGTAATGGATCTCTGGGCTTTTTATTCTGCATTACATTATACAGCTGACGGTAAGGCATCATCAGCTGGTCTAGACCCGTTTCAAAGCCCTGCTTCTAGCTTTGTCAGGGTCCTCTTCAGTGAAAAAGTCTGCTAGTTTAGCAGCAACATGGAACTGCTCACGTAACTGCTGCAATGTTAACTCTTTTTCTTCAGGTTCTTCTTCATCTTCTTCTGTTATCTCCCTCCCTTGCATCTGTGCATCGAACTCTGCCAACATTTCCTCTGGACTCCTGTCTTCATCATCATCATCTTCTAAGAGTTCATTCACATCATCTTCATTCATATCTTCAAAACCATCACCTGGTAATCTCCTTGCCAGCTGAACAATTTCCTGAACCTGACTCTCAAGCAAGGGAAAACCAGTGAAAGAATTAACTACAGAAGGCCATAACTTTCCCCAGCCTGCATTTAATGTTGATTGGGGCACTTCATTCCATGCACTTCTAGCATAGCTGATGGCATCTGCAATGTTAAATTTACTCCAGAAGCTTGGTACTGCCAGGTTGGAGTCAGAGTCCATTGATGCAACTAGTTTTTATAATTTTTTTGTGTAGTTACACTTGAATGTCTGAATAACTCCCGGTCCAGTGGTTGTATCAGAGATGTTGTATTTGGAGGTAAAAATACAACTTTTATATGTGGTGTCACATCCAGCAAAGCTTGTGGATGAGTACGGGAATTATCAAGAATGAAGAGAGCCTTGAATGCAAGGTTCTTGGTGTGCAGGTAAAACTTGACTTCAGGAATAAAGTGATGCTTAAACCAGTCAATAAATATTTCCTCTGTCATCCATGCTGACTGGTTTGACTTCCAAATTACTGGTAAGGTGTTTTTATCCACACCTCTCAAAACACGAGGAGTCTTAGAGCGGTAAATAACCATGGGCTTACACTTGAAATCACCTGATGCATTACCGCAAAGGAGCAAGGTGAAGCGATCCTTTGCTGCCTTGAAGCCCGGTGCACTTTTCTCTTCCTGACTGATAAAAGTTCGTGTTGGCATTTTCTTCCAAAAACACCTGTCTCGTCAGCATTAAAAACTTGCTGTGGCTCATAGCCACCCTCGGAAATAAGTTCCTGAAATTCAGCAGGGAAATTACTTGCTGCTGTATGATCAGCTGAAGCACTTTCACCAGAAAACTTAATATTATGTAACTTATTATGCAACTTAAAGTTCTTGAACCAGCCTGTGGTAAACATACACTCGTTTTCAGGCCTGCCTTCCTTATCACACACTGCTTTAAACAACTGTAAGGCCTTTTCCCTAATTAAGAGAAAACTAAGTGGTGCACCTTTCTTTGTTTTCTGTTCGATCCACTCAAGCAACAAGTTTTCAGTTTTATTTACTTGTTGCGACCTACGTGTCATTCTTTTCATGAGGTCACATTTTGGGTTATTCATTACACAAGCTCGTATATTTGCCTCATTCTTCCTAATCGTACGAACTGACGCTTCATTAAGGCCATAGGCCCTCACTATATCCCTCACACGTGAGCCACTCTTAAGCTTATCTAATATCTCGATTTTCTTTGAAATTCCTAGACTTGAACGCTTAAACTTTTTCTTGTCACTTGCTGGAACACTTGTATGCTTACTGGGTGCCATGATTTCTTTGTATATTTATCAAAATGCAATGAAAATCAGGAAATGAATGTAAATAAACACAGCGAGTTTCCCGATACTTATCGTCCTGCACGTGTACGAACCAAACTGAACGCTGGGAGGGATGCGTGGGTGGGTGAGGGTGGCGGGGGATGGCACAAGGACTCCCCCACTGACTCAATGGTTTAACCCACCGCAGGCTAAAAATTTTCCCCTCCTGCTGAACCGTGTAATATCATCTTTACGTCGTGTAAGATGATAATGTGTCGCAAAACTTAAATCGTGCAATACCGGTAACGTGCAACATAATCTCGTGCTAAATGACGTTCTACTGTATCTCAGTACTGTCTCAAACACAGACATACCTTGCTCATTGTATTTAACTAATTTCTAACTTTGCACTTAAAGTAAGGGCCTTACAACTCCTCTTTTTTATCACAACTACCCTTAGATGTCATTGTAACACAAAAAGAGTATAATAAAATATGTAATAACTTTAAAACACTTGAAACTTTGGAAAGTTTCCAGACATAATTGGGAGAGAAGCAGAGCTCACGGAGGATGTCAGTAAACTGTGAGTTAAGGGGTGGCATGTGGATGCCGTAATAGCAAATCAGGAGCCATATAAATGAATTTTTGGGTATAATTTGAATTGTCCATATTAGCGAATTGCCATAAAGTGGGGCCCTCCCGTATTTGTATTTAGATACATTTTCCTATGTGAAATTTATTGTCTGTAACATTTTGGGAAAAGATTATGAGAGTTACAAAATAAGAAAATGTTATGTAAAAGGCAAGCTTAATTCCTGTACTTAAATTGTGTATATAAAAAAAGATAATGCTAAGTTGTCTGTTAGTGATGTCAGTATTTTTAGATGCTTTTTTCTATATTTCTGCAGTGTTTGATGAGAGTTCTGCACTAGTACATGTCTTAGTATTATACCATCTTCAGAATCTTTAGAAAGTGACTCAACCTTTGGAGAATGGATAACAGAGATGTTTAATAATTTAGCTTTTATGAAGATCACATAAGTGTACATGATGAATTACATTGGAATAAAATGACATAAAGCATGAATTATGCTTCTGAACGCGTGTCTTAACGTCTCTGACTGATGTTGACCTTGAGCACCTGCAGTGTCGTGAATGACTGAAATACCTGTACGCCGTTTTAAAATCCTCTATCAAAAGAAAAATCAGGTGTATTAATGCCCTGAGATATAGGTGGCCATAGTCCTGTGGTAACGAGCTTTCCCCTGAAACACTCTGAAGTAATCCCTAGGTTGCATCACTTTCTGAAGATCCTATATTGAATAAGTTTTATTTTTATTAGCTTCCTTGCAGTTTAAACTGAGCATGGTACATTTATTAAGGATGTTTGTATTTAAAGGATATGATATATGTATAGTATTTAATGGACAAGAGGTAAGATATCGTTATTAGGAAATATTAATTGAATTTATGTATATACAGTGGTACCTCGAGTTACGAACTTAATTCGTTCCAGAAGGCTGTTCGAGTGCCGATACCGACAATTTGTTCCCATAGGAATAATGAAAATTAGATTAATCTGTTTCAGGCCCCCAAAAATACACTTGCATAATTGTTCGAGTTGGGAGGTGCTCGTAACTCGAGGTACCACTACTGTAGTATGTATAAAAATCTGCATGTTTAGATGTAGCAAAGTCTTTATCATTTCCTGTTACTAATATTTTTCCAACTTCATATCCCCTGGCTTGGTGTTGACAGTGGCGACCTGTATGTCTCTGGGCAGCACTTCACAGTACAAGGGGTATGATCGTGCCTTTGCATTCGTATGAAATCTACACTTACTAAGAGAGGATGCCACTTTAAGTCTTCAGGTTATAGGGTAAGTTCATTTAATGTCAGCTCAATTACAGATCTTTCTACAATATCTTATTGTGAATAAAATTGTCCAATATTCTCTATATACACAAAGCAGTTACTATATTTGTCTTTTACCAACAGAAAAAAGACCTTGACATAATACAGTAAAACCCCCATATCCACTGATTCAGTATCTGCAGTTTGTTATCCATGGTTTACTGTGGCCTAAAAATACCTCTTAATTTTGCATAGTAATGGCCCCAAAGCACAAAAATAGAAAAGCTGGCAGTTATTCATAGCCTAAGAGAAGCCATGAAGTGCTTCCCATCAGTTAAAAGTGATAATTCTCCACGTATTGTGCATAATTTCTCAGTTAACCCTTTCAGGTTTCAGCCATACTAGTACGGCTTACGCCCCAGGGTTTTGCCGTACTAGTACACCTAAATTCTAGCACCCTGAAATCAAGCGGAAACAGGCTGGTAGGCCTAGATGTGAGAGAATGGGTCTGTGCGGTCAGTGTGCGCAGTATAAAAAAAATCCTGCACCACACAGTGCATAATGAGGAAAAAAAAACTGTTTTTGGTTTAAAAAGCGACTTTGCAGTCTATTTTCGTATGGTATTTATGCTTGTATTCTCGTTTTCTTAGTCTCATTTTATAGAATGGATGATATATTACAGAAATAGAGATAATTTTGATTGGTTTCACGATGACAAGTACTTTGAAACTGAGCGAAAGTAGCGAAAATGTTCGATTTTTGCTGATGTTCAAGAGTAAACAAATCACTTCTTGCATAAGTGCGCTGATATTATTTATACCATTTTTACAATGATGCAGTTGTATACATAACAGTAAATCTTCTCTTTTTTGTGAAAATAAAAATTAAAAATGGAAAGCAAAAGTAATGTAAGAGGGGCCTGGAGACGAGACTAATGAACAGAGAAGATGTTATTTGAGTGCCAGGAATGTCTGTTTCGTTTATTTTGGACCCTATTTTGAAATTGGCATCTTTTGAAATTTCTTTGAAATTGGCCAAATTGCCAATTTCTGACCACCTTATTGGGTAGTTGAAATCGGTAAATTGGCTGTTTCTTATACTCAATTGATAGAACAAATGGAATTCTAGCGAAATAGCTATAAATTTAGTAGACTGAAACATAAGAATTTGCCAAAAATAGGGCTCAAAGCGGGGGAAATCGCCGATGCGTAAATAGCATCGATACCGCTAACTTCGCGAAAGCATAATTCTGTTAGTTTTCCATCAAATTTCATAATTTTGGTGCCGTTATGATCGCAAAAAAGATTCTCTATCATTTCATAAGAATTTTTTTTTTTTCCGAAAAATTTGCAACCCTGAGAACGAGTTTCGGAGAGGGCCTCGTGACCCTGAAAGGGTTAAACTTTATAATAAGTATGTATAGGACTTACATATAGGGTTTCTACTATCCATGGCAGGTCCCTGGAATGTATCCCCTGCAGATACAGAGGTCCTACTGTACTTAAATCTCGGACTATCAGGGAAGCTACTTTGTACAATAAAATAACCCCTTATAAGAGGGAAAAAAAAATTGTAGACAATGCAAAATACATACTAACACAGAAAGAGCAGTATGCAATAAACTAAAAAAAAAAAAAAAACTCGCTAAGTATAAAGGGTTCACAGCTTGTCAACACCCTTTAGGTGCTGTCAACAACAGCCCCTCTCACAATCCAGACATTTCTTTCCCAATTTAAGCCACAGTACTCTCCTTATCCAGCACACTAATCTGCAAAAATTTACAGTGTAACATGGACATTCAGGAAGAGCTTGAGCCCCAAGCCCATAATTGTCTTGAAGGATCTAGAAAAATTCCTTCAGTCCACTGACCAGTTCGACTATAGAATGAGCTTTCCCTAGTATTATGTGGAGTCCCTTAATGTTTAATATTCATTGGCTGTAGACCCGTGCCATTTTTTGTATTTTTGGGGTCTAAAAGGAATAATCTAATTTACATTATTCCTTATGGGAACAAATTCATTTGGTAATGGCACTTGAACAGCATTCTGGAACGAATTAATTACATAAACCGGGGTCCACTGTATTATAATAATACCCTGGAAGTTGAAAATTTGAGTTTGGTATTATTTTTGCAGGTTGTTTTGATCTTGGATTACGACCCCAGTATGTCTTCAGTCACCCGCAAGAATCCTCCACAGTTGATGGGTTTGGTTGTCTTGCTTTGCACTCCCTCCCCTTCGGTTCATGAAGTTCGGCTTGAGTCGGATATGTTTGTTACCAGGATAACCTTTGATTTCAGAATAGCACTGCGGAACCAAAGTAAGTAAAAGGTTTCATTATTATTATTTGTTCTGAGCTAATAATGTTCACACAATCCAGTGTTCTCACATTCTACAAGTAATTTCATATACAGTGGTACCACGAGTTTGTACAGCTCCCAACTCGAACAATTATGTAAGTGTATTATTGTAGTGCTTTTATAAGTGTATTTTTGGGGGTCTGAAACGGACTAAATCTATTCCCATTATTCCTTATGGAACAAATTGTTTGGCAATGGCACCCGAACAGCCTTCAGGAACAAATTATGTCTAAACTCAATACCCTGTACTGTATTCATTATTTTTGGACATTTTCTTGATGGTAAATGAAATTAAATTAAACAAATATCTTGAAATTTGTTTATGAATTTTTCTAATGAATGTAGCATCTGTACTAGTGATGCAAATAAAATTAAAACCTGTACTATAACATTTCTCAGGGTGGCAGAATTGCTAGATTATACACCTGATGAGCTACAGGGACGATCATTGTACTCCTTGTGTCATGGTCAAGATGTTGAAAAACTACAAGACGCAGTTGACTGTGAGTACATATAAGTTGCATTTTCTTGTTGCCTGGATATAAACCAGGTGCCGCATCATATGCCAGTGAAATGAAGTAAAACAATATTTTCTTCAATTACTCTATTTTTCCCCCTGGCTACTCTTGCAGTATTATCCATTGTTCTCATTTTTTCCAACATATTTCCATATCATAAAATAATTTTCTCTATTCTTTTTTTTAAAGCATTTCCCTCATTTCCCAGTGTCCTGTACTTTCTCCCATGTGTATACTTGCCAAAGAAATCTTTATTTTATCTACAGGTACTATACTTGCTTCTCATTACAAATAAATGACTCATGTGAATGACAATGCAACTTAATCAGTACTGAATAGTATGTGGAAAATCCTGAGAGAAATAAGTTCTC
Source organism: Cherax destructor (assembly GCA_009830355.1). NCBI lineage: Eukaryota > Metazoa > Arthropoda > Malacostraca > Decapoda > Parastacidae > Cherax > Cherax destructor. The sequence goes on along the minus strand of WNWK01006736.1, from coordinate 39,625 downwards.
TGTTGAAGAGTCTTAACTTCTAAAGTTTTAGAAATTTCTATTAAGTCTACAAATGTTCAGCAACACATGAAGAACTGCCAGGAGAAACAAGGAGAACAATAATTAATCTACAGATTACATACAAGTAATTTTAAGATAAGTTGTACTAAAAATGCATTATGAGCTTAGAAGAATTTCATTTTACTTAGTGTCATTATTATGCAGAATATGTATAGAAAAGCGGTACGTACCTCCATATTATGAATGGAAATAAAAATAACCATTATCTGTGAAAGTTTTTTTTAAGATTCTCTCTGATGTTTTCAGTGATCCAGAAAGGCCAAGTTATGAGTCCATACTTCAGGATACTGAATAAGATGGGCGGCTACACGTGGATGCAGACCTGTGCAACTGTTGTTGTAAACAATAAAAATGGCGACGAACAAAATATCATCTGTGTTAATTACGTCATAAGGTAGTAATTTGTTTTACACAGTATGTACAGTGGACCCACGTTTTTCGTAATTAATCCGTTCCAGAGAGTGTGACTAATGGCGAAATTAACGATTTGCGAATCCATTTTCCCCATAAGAAATAATGTAAATCTAATTAATCCGTTCCAAACACCCAAAAGTATTAAAACAAAAAAAATTTTGACATGAAATATAGATGTACATACACAGAAAAGAATGAGACATGAAGAAAAAAACAATAATAACATGACACTTACCTTTATTGAAGATTCTTCTTAGTGTATGGAAGATGGGAGGGAAGAGGATGTAGAAATTACTGTTTGGAAGGGAAATCCCCTTCCGTAAAGACTTCAGGTACCAAGTCTTTTTCTGGGGGTTACTTCCCTTCTTTGTTTTTTAATGCCACTAGGACCAGCTTGAGAGTCACTGCACACCTGTGGCACTAAATATCTGTCCAGAGAGCTCTGTTTCTGGCATCTCTAAAATTTCCCTAAAATGGGACACAAGATTGTCATTGAACATGTCACAGACACGGCCTGTAACAGCTTTGTCAGGGTGATGTTCCTCTATAGATGATTGCACCTCACTCCACTTTGCACAAATGTCCTTAATCTTTGAAGAAGGCACCTTCTTAAATCTCTCTTCCTCCTCCTCTGAACAATTTCCTGAGCTGTGGTCTGTTGCTGTTGCAGATGAAGGTCTTGCAGCTCTTCGTAGTTAGCTCTTCATTGTAGTCCTCCACCCTCTTCCACATCCTGCCCTCAAATCCAACCCAAATTCCCCAATGCCACAATACTTTCCACAACTGGCATTGACTCCTCAGGGGCAACCCCAACCCTTCAAAAATTCCTCTCTTGGACAAATCTTCCCAAAATTTTTTCCAAGCAGAGTTCAAATCCTGGAAGTCCTCCCTCCCAAGCCTTACCTATAAGATTTAGCAATGGGGATATTGAAGTGATCTTTCCAAAACTCTTTTTGGGTCAATTCAGTGTCGGGTTATGTCAAAGCACCTTTGAAACATTGCTTTGGTGTCAGTTTTTTTAAGTTTGAAATGATCTGCTGGTCCATGGGTGGAAGGGAAAGGAATTAGGGAAGAACTTTACTGTGATGAAACAAAACTTGAGTTCCAATTTATTTTCCGGGGTATTTCTTCACCCCGGGGCCAAACCTTCATTGAACCAATCAGGAAGATTTCCTTGTGACCCATGCCTTACTGTTAGCCTTCCCTCCCCACAAATTACCTTGGCGACTGTTTTTTTTGAACACTCTGGGATTTTCAGATGATACACCAATAAAAGGCTTCCTTTTAAATCCCCCTAGCATTTACAGCAGGGTTAGCCCGTCTTTCATGGCTTGTGTCCTTTGGGAGTGCCTTTTCCTCTGCATGCTGTAGGTTTTTTGACCCAAAAGGGCCTGTTTGTCACAATTGAACACTTGTTGGGGTTTGAATTGTTCAGCCTCTATGTACCCCTTGAATTCCTGCACATATTTTTCAGTCCGGAAGGCTGGACTTGATTCCTGGAGATGGGAAGTACAGTGCCGGCACTCTGAAGGAGGGGTGTTAATGTTGCAGTTTTGTAGCTGTAGTGTAAGCACGCCTCTGGCAAGACAGTGATGGAGTGAGTGATGATGAAAGTTTTTCTTTGTCGGGCCACCCTGTCTTGGTGGGAAACAGCCTATGTGTTAATAAAAAAAAAAAATTTCAGCCGCACATTTGTCAGAACTGGCAGCCTCACCATGCATTACCACACTGTGTATGCCACTACACTTCTTAAATCTCTCAAACCAGCCTTTGCTGGCCTTAAATTCACTCACATCAGCACTCGTTGTAGGCATTTTCTTTACGAGATCGTCATGCAACTGCCTTGCCTTCTCACAAATTATCGACTGCATAACACTATCTCCTGCTAACTGCATAACACTATCTTCTGCTAATTGTTTGTCATTGATCCACACCAACAATAACCTCTCCACTTCTTTGAGTATTTTCGATCTCATTTTTGTGAGCATATTGACCTCTTTCGCAACAACAGCTTCCTTGATTTCCTTTTTCTTGGCCACGATGGAAATGATGGTTGTATGGGGTTTCCCATACAGCCTGGCAAGCTCCGCCACACGCACACCACTTTCATATTTTGCAATAATCTCTTTCTTAAATTCTATCATGTTTCTGACCTTCTTTACCAAAGGGCTGGCACTAGGAGCTTTCTTTGGGCCCATGGTGGCTTATTTAGCAGTTGCAAGCACTAAAATGAATGGAATATTAAGAAATTTATCGTATGAACGCATTGGGTGATGGTCACTCGCTGATAAACAATGCCACACTGTCTGTGAATGGCGTGTTGTGGCCGCTCGGGACTGCTCATACGTGTTCGAGATGAATGACGATTCGCGAGTCATTACATGTATTTTGACGAAAAAACGTTACGATTATCAAAAATTACGAATTGCGATGATTACGTAATAAGAGGGTCCACTGTACGTATTTTAGAATCTCCATGGGGAAGTGGAACGGAATTCTTCCTCTGTAAGCCATGCATGTTGTAAGAGGTGACTAAAATGCTGGGAGCAAGGGGCTAGTAACCCCTTCTCTTGTATGTATTACTAAATTTAAAAGGAGAAACTTTTGTTTTTTCTTTTCGATCACCCTGCCTTGGTGGGATACGGCCAGTTTGTTGAAAGATGATGATGTTCAAAATATGGTACATCGGCATTATTAGGACATTTTATTGAGGAATTGTTTTGTCACGAATGACTTCTTCAGTCCTACAGAGGTAACCACAGGCAGAGTTTATATTGTAGTAGAGGTGAGGTGAAAAGAAGTATAACCAAGCTGGCATGGACCATTAGGCTCACTGCAGTGCTCCAAAATTCACCTTCCAGGTGATGGCAGTGTCCTTTTAGCGAAGAATTAATTTGGTTAATACGTACTTACAAAATATTAAAGCTGCCAGTGTTCTGGACAGTAGTGTTGATAGTTGTAATCAAAGCACTTTCCAGATATCATCTTTTGGCTAGTTATTCCCCGATGATGACTTCAAACATATTTATTAAAAAAGTTTAGGTTCTGGAACCTTGATTACTTTTCATATTTCTAAATATATCCTAGTGTTTGCTCACTTGCCTTTTTAAACTAATTTGTCGGTATCAATTTAAAAGGTTTATGCCAATGTATTGGTTATTCAGACTATGGTGTATGCATTTTGCTGTTCTTTCATAAGTTGCTAGAAGCTTACATATGTTCCTCCAACAATTTTTTTTTTTTTTATCCTCTGCATGGCATCACATACGCATCTGTTTTATAACCAGTGAATCTGATGGTTTTTGTCTTGATGTCCTTCACAGCCTCCTATGTGGAGGATATGAAAAATTTTGTTGGCAAAACATCCAGAGGCTTGGAGCAACATTTTAGAGAGAACTGAAACCCATGTAGCAGGGATGACCAATACAATTCCTTTGTCATCCTTCGAAATACTAACAACTATCTTGTGAAATTTAACTAGGCCAAACTCGTCATCAGCAAAGAAGAACTAACCAAAAGATGAGTTCTGGAAAAGGTTTTGATTACAAGCACTAATACTATTACCCAGAACACTGACAGCTTTATTATTTTGCAAGTCTTAGTAAGTTAATTCTTTGCCACAAGGACACAACCATCACAGAGGTTGAATTCTGGAGCACTGCAGTGGGTTTACTGGCCCATGTCAGCCAGGTCCCTCTACCTCTGTCTTGCCTTGCAGCTTTACTGGTCCTACCTCTTTTCATCTCACCTCTACCACTCCGTAAACTCCACTTATGGTTATCTCTGCAAGACAAGAAATCATTTGTGGTGAAACTTTGTCCTCAATAAAATATAATGCTTGCACATGCATCTTATTTTACACTTGTCAGTATTTTATTCCATGTCTTATCTAGTTATCAGATAGTAATGAAGAGAAACAGATCAGTTATGTATTATTGATGATTTTTAACACCATGCTCATCTCTCAACATTAATATTAAATCAGCAAGCATATTCTATGTAATGACTGACAGAAATATGTTTAAACATGCCTTAACATAAGTGGTTGTGGTATATAGCACCTACTCTTCCATTCTATTCCAGTGCTTTACAACTTCTTTTGTGTAGGAAATTTTCAGAGTAAATTTATTTTCCTTTGTTTACAATTGTGGTTTCTTGTTCTCCCACTTATACTGTTAAGAATTATTTATCTGCTTTCATGGGCACTGCTGTATCTTTTTACATCATCATCATGCTTTTTCCTGCCCTGTCTCTCCTATTAGCCATTCTTCAAAACTACATTCTTTTGTAGCACAGCCATATTGTATCATGTCTGTGAGCTAATATCATAATGGATAAAGAATTTCCAGGAAGATTTAAGCCATTTTTGTAATTGTTTATTTTTCTGTAAAAATGTTTTCTATATAGTTTCCCTTTTCGTCATGGTTTTTTGTTAACTTTCCAGCAGGGCAGAATACGAAAGCTTAGTGTTAGACCAGACCCAGCTAGACCCAGCCCTGGCCAACATGAAGTCTGATGATTTAGATTACCAAAGCCCAGCCACACCCGAGCAAACAGGTCAGTACAAAAAAAAATCTTAATGGAATTAACCTGTGGTTACGTGTCAGTCTGTGATTTGTGCAGGCACTTTGTCCTATTATGAAATCTAGCACAGTTTTGGCTTTGGCAAGTAGTATTTATCATTTATTACTGTGGGATCAATTTTTCTTTTGTTCATCATACAGTTGAACACAAAGTTATTGCATTTTTTATATGTCAAATCGACTAGCTTATTCAGTATAGTGTCTTTAATGCATCTATGACAGACTACCAGTCTTGAAGCCCACAGTCTTTCCTGCTATGTGAGCTGACTTATATCTAGCAAACTTTTCACAGACCTTCATTAAATATTTTCTGGTTATATAATATTGTAAGTTTTTGCAAGTGCCATTTTTATGCTTTAGTACAGTAGTCAAGGTGTGGATCATCATCATAAATATGTGCTAACCTTATGTGTGTCATACAGCTCTGAGTAGGAGTACATGAGGGTGGAGGTTACAGGTGGTGGGAGTGAGGATACATAACTGAAGTCAATGTTGGTGCACTAGATTAGTTTCCATAAAAAAAAGTCAAAGCCAATCTGTGTTCAAGACAAGACTTACGGCAAGATGGTCACTTAGTGCTTCAGGTTCAGGACATTATAGATGTCAGAAGTCACTTCTGCATACTCAGGTAGGGCAGTCTGTTAAGATGTGGTAAAAGAAAGTGAAACCTGGCAGTTCTCGCAGAGATGTGCTGGCCATTTCTCTTGGTGATATCTACATCAGGGTAGTGTGTCCAATTCATACATGTGAGAGTGAAGTTTTGAAGTTGAAAGAGTGCTGAAAATAGAATGGATATCAGATTGGAGGGAGGGAGTATGGAAGTGAATCTTTTCAGATATTTGGGAGTGGACTTGTCAGCAGATGGGTCTACAAAATATGAGGTGACACATAAAATTGATGAGGGGCTAAAAGGAGAGTCTGTGGAGACAAAGAACGTTATCCATGGAAGCAAAGAGTGGAATGTATGAGAGTATAGTGGTACTATCGCTCTTATATGGGTGTAAAGCATGGGTGGTAAATGTTGTAGCAAGGAGAAGGCTGGAGGCAGAGGAGATGTTGTTTCTGAGGGCAATGTGTGGTGTAAATACTATGCAGAGAATTCATAGTCTGGAGATGAGGTGCGGAGTTCTTAAAAGTATTATCCAGAGGGTTGAGGAGGTTTGGTAATTTTAAGAGGATAGAGCAAAATAGAATGACTTGGAGGGCGAATAACTCTGTAGTGGAGGGAAGGCGGGGAAGGGGTTGTTTTAGGAAAGGATAGATGGAGGGGGTAAAGGAGGTTTTGTGTGCAAGGGGCTTGAACATACAGCAGGCATGTGTGAGCGTGTTATATAGGAGTGAAGACAAATAGTTTCTAGGACTTGACAAGTTGTTGGAGTGTGAACACGGTAAACTTTTGTGAAGGGATTCAGAGAAACCAGTTACGCGGACTTGAGTCTTGGAGATCGGTTTAGCGCTTTCTTTGATTATAATAATTGGAGATTATTATAATTGGATTATAATAATTGGAGATGGGAAGTACAGTGCCTGCACTCTAAAGGAGGGTTTTGAAATATTTGCTGTTTAGAGGAACATCTAAACTGTCGTATCTGTTTATCTCTGGTAAGACTGGCAGTGTGAAATAATGATGAAAGTTTCTTTTTTGGGTCACCCTGCCTTGGTGGGAGACGGCCAGCATGTTACATACGTGTTGTGCCGAATAAGTAAAACTGGTCAATTAGCAAGAACTCTTTTAAAATTAAGTCCTATCTAAAATTTTCTTTTACACATTTAGATACATTTTTTTCATTTATTTTAATGTAAAAATTAATAATTTTGTACCAAAAGAACCTTAGTATTTTTCTTGAAAATTATCTTATTAGACCTGTTGCCTTAAAAATCTTTAACCTCGAGCATTTTTCTCCCAGAAGGCAGTTCCAGGGTAGTGGGTGAAGATACAGGCGGGTCCCCAAGGTCCTCCATCAACACCACAGGAGGGGGATCAGGGGGCACACGCTCTCCCACTGGCCAATCCGAGCCAGTCTCCACGCCACTCCGAGGTACACCCAGTGTTCCCTTAGACGGGGCTCAGATTAAAACGGAGGTAATAACATTGTGATTAACACTGTATTAACAGGGTAGGTGATGGTGCACCCTGCATGAATAGGGTGAATATTTCCAATAGACCCCTTGTTTACTGCCCAAATTGGATATACGTACAGTATAGTGAAAATTAACATGCAAATAGTACCCAGAGAATATTTCTGATTTTCAAAGGAAATCCTGCACAGTTAAGAGAGATTTTAGTTATTTCACAAATGAAAGCACCTGGTCACAGACCGGACCGTGGGGGCATTTACCCCCGAAACCCTCTCCAGGTATAAAGCACAACACAAAAACTGAAAGTACTGTATAAATTCTATATCCAAGATCATTCCAGTTAAAAAATAACATAAAAAAAAATACTTTTTACAAAATAGGGAGATGCTATACATATGGGGTTGCCTGTTCACCCTAAAGTCACTAGAAATGGTGGTGACAAGCAAATCTCAAGCAACAGCACCTTGAAGACTTACTGTAGTGAACCCTAAAGTTCTTAAATAATTACAAAGAGTAGCTACAAAATCTGTGCCTTTAAATTATGAAATACATTTAAAGTAGCAAATGTATCTGGCAGTACTAGGACTGAGACTTTGCTGGATTATAGTACTATAACACATTTCACAATCACTGACTAATATTGTCACTTCAATGTTTGTGGAAGTCATAAACAGGTGTTTAATTTGGTTGATATTAGAAATGCTTTGAATATACAGTGGTACCTCGGCATACGTCCTTAATCCATTCCAGGACCTTGGACTTACACCAGACAGGACGTATACCAAACGAATTTTCCCATAAGAAATATAAGGAAAACGATTAATCCATTCCCATGAAAAAAAAAATCTTATTGTTATTGCCATATTATATGATGATGGGGTTGTATAAAATAATTTAAACACTGCTTAATACTAAAAATGTAATTTAAACACTGCTTAATACTAAAACACATTCATAAATACATAAGAGTTACATGAAATAAATGCAAATTTAACCTCGCTTTACTTTGCTGAAAAGAATCGAGTGTCTACTAGGATAGTGCTGAGAAGGGAGGAGGAAATGTTATTGTTTGGAAGGAGAGTCCCTTCTCTTTTCTGTCTCTTTTTTCCTATTTGGACCTAGTTGAAGCTCACCAGGTTTGACTTTTACTAAAAATCTGTTCAAAGAACTTTGCTTCTGCCTTCTCGTCAGGATGTTTCGGAAATGTGACATTGTCTGGTTATTCCAGACAATGCTATTACGGCTTGTTTGGGCATTGTTGGGGTGGTACTTCTCTGCAAAGTTTTTGACGTCCATCCATTTGGCAAAGATTTCCTTGATTAATGAAGCAGGGGCTTCCTCTTCTGAGCCTGAAGAGAGTGCATCCATCTTAAGTATTGTGCTCCTCCTTCTCAAGTTCCTGCAGCTCCTCAGTGGTCATCTCTTCCCTGTGCCCCTCCACTAACTCTTCCACATCGAGAGAGGTAAACAAGGGTAGCGCGCGGTGTTGCGACTCATTTTGACCCATACAAGTTCTAGCACGTGAGTCGTATTCCAAACAAAGGTCGTATACCAAGCAAAAATTTTCGTGTCCAAACAGGACATATACCAAGTTGGACTTATTCCAAAGTGGACGTATACCGAGGTACAACTGTATAAAAAAATGACACTGATGTGTCTTGCATACAAATTGCACTTTCTAAGAATAAGAGGATACAAAATATAATTAAGAAGTCTTCATGCTAAAAAATAATGAGAAATAACGTTTTTTCAGATGCATATAACTGTCAGAAATGATGTGTCAAAATATAATGGAAGGCCTAGATTTAAAAAATTCCTGTTTATGCTGTAAAAAAAATTACTATTTTAATGTATACCCTTTTATGACCTTATAATGTAAGGGGGCCTATCATGTCTCCTCATTTTTTCTTCTTTCAATCATTGAGTCTAAATTTGGAACTCCTACTTATTAGCTTTGAGAGCTATATTGTAACTTTGCACTTCTATCTTATCCACTTTTATGCAGACCCACCCCCCCCCACACCACTGATTCATATAACTATTTTTGTTCTATTGTACTTTGTCAACAGTTTTCATAACATTTCACTATTCATATACTATCTGAATATCAGTTTGGCATATGTGCTTCTTAACCCTTTCGGGGTTTTGGTCGTACTAGTACGTCTTACGCACTGGGGTTATTGACGTACTAGTACGCCTAAATTCTAGCGCCCTCAAATCAAGCAGAAACAGGCTGTTAGGCCTAGATGTGATAGAATGGGTCTGTGCGGTCAGTGTGCGCAGTATAAAAAAATTCCTGCACCACACAGTGCATAATGAGGAAAAAAAAACTGTGTTTTTGGTTTAAAACAGCGACTTTGCAGTCTATTTTCGTATGGTATTTATTGTTGTATTCTCGTTTTCTTGTTCTCATTTGATAGAATGAAAGATATATTACAGAAATAGAGATGACTTTGATTGGTTTGACAATAACAAGTACCTTGAAATTGAGCTCAAAGTAGCGAAAATGTTCGATTTTTGACGATGTTCAAGAGTAAACAAATCACACCATGCGTCCAATACACATCAACTGGCAAGTCTAATATTCATGCACAAGTGCTCTGATATTATTTATACCATTTTTACAATGATGCAGTTGTATACATAACAATAAATCTTATATTTTTTTGTGAGAATAAAAATTCAAAATGGAAAGCAAAAGTAATGTAAGAGGGGCCTGGAGACATAACTAATGAAAAGAGAAGATGTTATTTTAGTGCCAGGAATGTCTGTCTTGTTTATTATGGATCCTATTTTGAAATTGGCATCGTTTGAAATTTGTGTGAAATTGGCCAAATTGCCATTTTCTGACCACTATTTTGGGTTGTTGAAATTGGTAAATAGGCGGTTTCTTGTACTCAATCTGATAGAAGAAATGGAGTTCTAGCGAAATAGCTATAATTTTAGTAGACTGAAACATTGGAATGTGCCGAAAATAGGGCTCAAAGTGGGCGAAATCGCGGATGCGTAAGTGTCATGGCTACCGCTAACTTCGCGAAAGCATAATTCCGTTAGTTTTCAATCAAATTTCATAATTTTTCTGGCGTTATGATCGGAAAAAGATTATCATTCCATAAGAAAAAATAATTTTTTTTTTTTTTTTAAATTCGTGGACCCTGAGAACGAGTTTCAGAGACCCCCCTTGGACCCCCAAAGGGTTAATTTAAATTGTTTTTCCATTGGTAATCTTTTGTCTGTGATGTCATCTACTTCCCCTTCTCTGTCCAATGCTTAAAATATTTGATCACGGTCTTTTCATGTTGCCTATAATTTCTTGATCTTATTTTCCCTTACATGACACTTTTCTACATTATGTGACATCATCCCTCTTGTATTCCAATTGCTAAATTTATTCTAGTCATCTTTTAAAATTTAATTATTGTTATTTTGCATTTTTTCCTGTTTGAAAGGTTGCAAGCTAGTCTTTGAGAAACTGTACAAATAAATTCAGTGTGCTAAAACAGTTTTCACGAACAGACTCTACAACGTGTATTAAACTGGTATATCCCATTGGTCAAAAAGTAAATTATGTATCTGGTAACAGGCTTTTGCTCTTCAATTGTTTTAGCCGTTTGAGTGGTATATTTCATTGTTTTTATATCAGTGCTTCAGTAATACAGGCTTAGTTTACAAGGTCTTATTTTGCACAGCTAAGGAAAAAATGGCATTTGCATGCGAATGCACCTGCCTCGGAGGGTAGAAGGGGTGCCTGGCTGCAAGATTAGTTTCAATCTCACGAATAGATTCAGTCTCTCACTTGTACTGAATTGATTTAACTCTTATAAAATAATAGGGGAGGGTAGAAAAAGAAATAAACAATGTGCAATGCATTTATTCTTTAATACATTTCTGACTTTTATTATCGTTTAGTAACATACATCTTGGTAAAATAAAATAAAAATATACATGACATTTTTGTGTGGAAATGCTTTTTAAATATATTTTCAGAGGATAGAACATTAAAAATTCTCAAAATGTGCAATGTTAAAACTGCCAGTCTTGCTTAGTAAGAGTATTTTACAATGTTAAAAATACTGCTTTAGAATGTCAAAAAAATGCCTTGAAGTGGTTTACAAGGGTAAAATTGGTTGCATCTCCAAGCTTAATCTAATATGCCTTGTAGTTTGTAAGATATTTACTGTATTACTAATCCTTGCTAATCCATGCCTGGTGATTACTAATATACTGACAGACTAACTTTTTTTTGTGACATATTAGGAGTATTTTTCACAGTTCTTACTGTGCACAAATTATTCAGTCTGAAATATAGATTGTGTGTAAAAATAAATAAGTAAATATATTTCATATTCATAATACAATTAAACATTATTTTAAAAAACTTTTGTCTGATGAAACTTGTGTTGCAGGCCCCTGGCGGCCTATTGACTCCGATGGGGAATGCTGACGTTACAGAGGACTCAGGAGGTGGTTGTGAAGGAGCACCATCCCCTGGTCGTGTCTCTGAGCCACCAGTATCAACTCCAGGCACACCTCATGCCAGAGCCACACCAATGATGACCACCACACCTTTAGAATCATCACCTAGTGCTACAGTTGCACCACCAACTCGCAGTGACGAAGGTGCTGTAAGGGACTTGGAAGCAGCCATGACGAGACACTTACCTGATGATACAACAGATTTCTCAACTGATGCTCTGCTCAAGACAGGAGGCACATCGGCTGCCATAAGTAATACTGGGCACCGCTCAACTATTCAGTGGGTAGGGGGCACAAGTGGACAGCAGGGATCGTCTTTACCAGCTTCTACTCTTTTAAGACAACTCTATGCGAGCCGTGAGAGTGTCATACGCTCATCTGTTCAGCGATCCTATTATTCAGAAATGGGTTCAGCTCTCCCAACCCCACCAGGATCCGAGGGTTATCAGGATACAATGTTCAGCAAGGGACATGATTTTCCATATCCTGGAGGTAGCCTTGCAGGATCTGGCTATCCTGATTATCATTCTGCCATGACACCACCATCGAGTGTTTCACCTCGTGAAAAAATGGCTGGTGACTGCAGTGACCTGCGAGGAGCAACAGGAACCTACCTAGGTGATGGTGGTGGTATGCCTGCCCAGCCTGTGCCTCTTAAACCACAAGTATATTCTTATGGGTCCTCAGGAGTGCCCCTAGACTCTTCAGCATACTCTGCACCACTCTCCGACCAAGCTGGACTGTACACTCCTTCCAGTTTTCACCTCTATCATGCAAATACAACAAAGTCCACATCGTCGTATGATAGTCTACGTGCTGGTGGGTCTTGGTATGCACCCTCATCATAGCAACAATAGTGTCCATAATTCTTCCTAGATCCCAGGCTTTTCCATGCACAACAGCCTGATGTCTTTATGAACATCAGAAGTGAGGTGTAAGTGGGGTCAGACTCATGGAACTTCAAAGTTTTAAGCTATATTCTAATTACTGAAATGCATTCTTTAGCCTGCATTGTAGTGAAAATATTTTTACAGCACATGCAGTCTTCGATGATTATGAAGTGAACAGTGACACTTTCTCCAAACAGTATTCAATAAGCAGTATGCATGTAGGCTACTAGTGCATCAACAATACCTCCCTTGTAAAAAACTATTCAGTAACAGATCACATCATCATAGTGTGGTTCAAAGGAGTGTGTTTCTACAGCTCTGTTCGTCTGTCTTCCACGGGCTCCCCTGGATACATATCGCAATTTTTTCATTGATTAGCCAAGCTGTAAGAATAAACTGATGCCAGTTTCCTATGGAGGTGAAATACACTCATGGGAATGAGTTAAAACATATCCATAATGTCTGAATCAGTCTTGACTAGGTAGGGCCTGAGGAATTTTTCAGTCATTCCTCTTAGAGTAATATATTGTAATATTTTTAGAATTATTATAGCAGTTATTGCAATTGTCACACTGTATTTGATCCATACAGATAAAGTATTAAAGACTGTTTTTAGAAAAGATTAATTAAAATTATGGATGTATTAATTGAATAAATTATAAAAATAATAGAAACTAAACCTACACAGGCTTTTCTGTCACGAACGACTTGTCAATGAATAAATAGAATAGAAGGGAACTTGAACAGTGATACATACATACAGTAGACCCAATGCTGTAACTTCTCTGACAGCTTAAAATAACATTTCACAACCAGCACTTCTGTGACATTGTTTCAGCAGCATCAACTATGATCCTGCTTTCTTATCCCACAGCCTCAGCAGCTTTCAGTGTGCATCAGTTTTCATTCCCTCAAAACCATATAGTACTTCAACTCAAGACCAATTGTAATGAACAACTGTCATTCTTCTGTTTATTCACTGACCTTCGTTTAATACGACTTGAATTTACGGACTATGTGGCTTTGAGGGATATGAGAATAGATGTACATACCATGGAAGCTTCTGGGACTGTGGGATGAGACAGTAGGGTTAACAGTGGGTGCCACTTATCCTTGTCACAGAACTCATTTTAAAACCATCCTATTATAGTAATAAAGGTAGAATTACCGACAGTATGTTCAGTTGCACGTGTGTTCTTTTACTTGTGTGGCAGTGTTTTGCTCTCCAGGAGGTTTGTCAAGCTGTTATAAACAATACAAGGACACAGAGGGTATATAAAGGTACCACGGGGTCAGTATGCCTACTCTTTCACCTCACGTGGTACCTATGTATACCCTCTGTCCTTGTATTGTTTGTAACGGCTTGACAAAGCTTCTGGAGAGCGAAAAGATGCCCCAATGTCACATTAGTTACACATGTGTTCTGTTACCTAACTTCTTATTATAAGCTTTATGGAAGTGGTTACAGCACTTGGCCTCCTATATGCATAGACCACGGTTCAAGTCAGTGCACAATATAAAATTGAAATCAGTATTTTTAGCATAATTATATCATTGGTATTAGTATTTCAGTTTATCCTTGCACTGCACAGAGTGCTCAAACTCCTGGCAAGCTAGTCCTAAAACTAGCAGGCCAGTGTGCTAGTTATACCTTTGTATACACCTTTGAAGAGTTTCACTACTCTCAGAGCCCAGCCATGGGCCAGGCTCATCTGGTGCTTGCCTGGTCAACCAGGCTGTTGCTGCTGGAGCCTGCTGCCCCACATATCCATCACAGCCTGGTTGATCTGGCACCTGGTGAAGATTCTTGTTCAGTTTCCTCTTGAAACTGGACAATTATCTTCAGGTGCCAGATCAACCAGGCTGTGATGGATATGTGGGGCAGCAGGCCTCCAGCAGCAACAGCCTGGTTGACCAAGCAAGCACCAGACGAGCCTGATCCATGGCCAGGATCCGAGACGAGTGAAACTCTCGAAACTTTTTAAAGGTATATAAAGGTATAGCTACCACACTGGCCTGCTAGTTTTAGGACTGGCTTGCCAGGGGTTTGAGCACTCTGTACAGTGCAAGGAACTGAAATACTAATAACAACAATGATATAATTATGCGAAAAATACAGATTTCAATTTTATCTCCACCAGAACATACCGGACTAATAAGATTCGTCCAACTAGGTATATTTTTATACACCATAGGAAGGTCATCATGGTAGATTAATTTGTTAAAATTTCTGCGTTGTGGTTATAGTGGTACCCATGCTAATCTTTCTGTGGTGTATAGAAATGTACCTAACTGGACGAATCTTATTAGGCCAGTATGATCCAGCAGATAATGCACTGACCTGCTAGTTTTAGGATTGGCTTGCCATGGTTTCCAGCCCACCATGCAGCAAGTTTTTTACAATCTGTCATTATGATGTATTGAGTCAATTCAGCCTGTTTGACCGACTGCCTGAAAACCACATTCACATAACCCACACACACACACACACACACACACACAGAGGCTCCTCTATTCGCTCACACACACACACACACACACACACACAGGCTCCTCTATTCGCTGTTTACTTACTAGTTGGAGTGTGGTTGTACAGAACTGGAAATTCCAGGTCTCTCATTCTTGCTGTGAGCTAATCCAGGGCCAGCAGACCAATCACTGTTGAAATATAACATTTTCAGAATTATTTAATATACAAATGTTCATACTATACAAGTGTATTTCATACCTTTTATACAAAAATACAATGTTTCCCCATCAGAGCATAATTTCAGATAAACCCATGGGATCAAACAGTATCTGGAGAAATGGAGATAATCAGGTATGATCCAAGTGGAGGGTAGTTCTAATTCCCTGGATCAAGAGGCCTTCATGCCATTTCCTGGAGTGGTGTGGAGGGTGGCTCCCTACACCACACATCATCACACAATGACACACACTGGTATTGAAGAACAAAAAGGTGCAATACCATGACTGGAACAATACACAAATAACCAGCACATAGGAAACAAACTTATGACATTTCGGTGCGACTTGGACCATTCACTAGTCACAGGCGTGAATAGTTAATGAACCTAGTCGGACTGAAACGTCACAAGTTTGTCTCCTTCAGACTGGAATTGTCTGTATAACTGTACTGTGACCTGCTTATGATCAGCCATCACTTTTGTTGTGTGGAGTCCTCAGTGGTGACTATGACTACATTTGGAGCTGGGAGAGAAATTTACAGCAACATTTGTTACCACTGACACTTCAGAAATGTGTTTGGTAGTATACATTGTACATGTATGTTATATACAGGCCTAGCTGACATCAATTACATACTACTATATAGAAAGCCACTTGTTATGCAGAGCATTTCAGGCAAATTAGGTTAATTTTGTCCCAGAATGCGACCCACACCAGTCGACTAACACCCAGGTACACATTTTTACTGATAAACATGGACAACAGGTGTAAAGAATCATGCCCAATGTTTCCACCCTTTGTCAAGAATTGAACCCGGACCCTCACCATGTGAAGCGAGAGCTTTTGCCACCAGGCCATGGGCCACCGTGGATTAGTTACTGCGATAACTGGTAAATGCATTCTTCGATGCATGCCAACACTATTACATAATTCAATACACATTCCAACTCTCCAATACACACTCCAGATGTCAAAAGGACAGCTTAACCTCATCATTCCAAGATTAGCAAGACTAATTTGTAAGCAATATGTATTACAAAATATAAACTAGGACAGTACAGTTAGTAATGTTGGTCGGATTCTTAGTGGATGGAGGATCGAGCCTCCGCTCCTTGTGCTGAATAACCCATACAAGTTTGCCGCGGCATGGGTAATATAACTTTCATATAAAAAATGCCAATATGTCTGGTAGTTTCAATGAATATCTTTAGATCACAGATGCTCAATCACATCCCCTGTGATAAGTGAGGCTTCACTGTAATGTGTTTACATGCATAACTGTGTGTGGAACATCAAAGTGCAATGAATATTTTTCTATGAAGAAATCAACCCACGTGGGTTTCTATATTTCGACCTCGGTCTGAGGTCCTCTTCAGCAGCATACAAAAAAACTGAGCAAAATAAATGTTAGTGTTTGGACTGGTGGTCCACGTTAAAAAGGCAGAGCTCTGCTTAAATTATATGATGTCTTGTGGTGGTGAGCCACTTGGGGACAGGTCAGTGCAATGGTGTGGCAATTCCCAATTAAACGTGGTTGTGGGAAGTATTATCTTAATGAAAAGCTGGTTATTACATCTGGTTATAGCTGTACCTTTGATATGTTTAAGTTCTTGAATGATTAATGGTGCTTCTAGGCTTTTCTTTTGCATGAATCTTCCGTTATATCATTAATAGCTGTACATTCCCACACTATTATACAAAATGTGTATTACTCTGTAATCTGCTGAAGAGGACTTAAAACCATGGTAGAGATACACAGAACTTCTTTCTATGCGAGTTCTTACATATATGCAATAAGATTACAGTAAACAGGTGATATAATATGCAGAACAACCAATTAAAAGAATAGTGAACTTCGAAGTGTTTTTCATGATAATGTGAGAAATCACAAAAGCGCTTGGAATTTCACTTATTTTTTCACAGTGGTTGCTTTGCATATCGTGATATCACCTGTCACATTAGTTGCACCTGTGTCCTTTTACCTAACATATTGTCGGTAATTCTACTAACATTATACATATGTACTGTGATCTTATTGCACATATACATATGTGGGTGTGTATATACAGTGCACCCTCGGTTTTCGTTGATAATTCTTTCCAGAATGCTGTTCGAGTGCCGTTACCGAACGAATTTGTTCCTACAAGGACGAATGTAAATTAGATTAGTTGTTTCAGACCCCCAAAAATACACTTACAAAAGCACTTACAAAAATACACTTACATAATTGTTTGAGTTTGGAGCTGTACGAAAACCGAGGGTCCATTGTATATATAATGTCATGCCGAATAGGTAAAACTGGTCAATTAGCAAGAACTCATTTAAAATTAAGTCCTTTCTAAAATTTTCTCTTATACATTTAAAGATATATTTTTTTTAATTTATGTTAATATAAAAATTAATAATTTTCTACAGAAAGAACCTTAGGAAACTTACCTAACCTTATTATAACAAGCACAATTTAATTTAGCCTAATCCAACTAAATATATTTTAGATAAGTTTACAATAATTTAATAATAAACAAACACAAAGAAACATATTTTTTTTGTTAGGTTCAGAATGATTTCTGCAAAATTATTGCATACACAAATTTTTGCTTGCCTTATTCAGCAAGAAGAGCATTGCTACTTAAGCCAAAATTGCAAGTTTTACCTATTCGGCACGGCGCGCGCACACACACACACTGCTTTTGTGATTTCTCACATTATTATGGAACTGTTCCTTGATGTGAGAAATCACGAAAATGCTTGGAAGTTCTCTATTCTTTTCATAGTGGTTGTTCTGCATGTTGTGATATCACCTGTTTACTGTGATCTAATTGCATGCATACAATAAGATGACAGTAAACAGGTGATATCACAATATGTATATACATACATACATATACATAAATACATGCGTGCATGAGAGAGTGTGCGAGTAGTTATTTAAAGTTTCTGTTGATGCTTTTGTAAAATTACTGTATTCAATGTTCTGTAACTTTTGTATTACAGATATTGAAGAGTCAACAGGCTGATTAGTGCAATGTAACTCGCTAAATGTTCATATGCACTGTAACTGAACTAGTGTTGACAGGTTACTGTGTCAGTCCATGAACATTGAGCATCTATGTTGGTGAATGCCGAGGTGCAATATTGAGATTGTCAAGTAAATGAAACTTGTGAATATCATTATCATATCGCAAAAAAATGTAATTTAAGCTTTTACGTTCTCGTGTATCCAAGGAAAACTTAACACAATTAATGAGTAATGTAAGATATTGTAAATAATTATTAGTAAAAACATTTGTATTTCATTTTTTTGAATTTATGGTGCTCTGAAAACTTTATTGTGAATCAGCTGCTTTGAAGAGCAGATATTCCCATCTTTGATTGTGTATATATATCTTTGATCATTATTTAACTACTTAATGTCTAGTGACTAAGTCTTACATTGTAGACTGTGGTGAAGCAATGACTAATAATGCATCTGAAGTTTGTGTGTTACGAGTTTGTGCGAGTGTACTGAGGCGTACACTGTTAGTAATTTAATGGAGGATGTAACTTGTAAATACCTTTTTCGAGGCAACAGATTTATGAAAGTATGAGTGAAAAAACAGCAATTGCCAGAATATTGAAAATGGTTGGATCAGTACCTTTACATTTTTTTTGTCATAGAGCTTCACTTTAATTTGTAATTTTTATAAACAAGTCTGTTAAGAATGAATGCTGTTTGTCAGGCATTATCCGAATTGTATCCAACTTGTGATAAGAAATGCCTGAACTACCAGCAAAAGCAAAGCAGCCTGAAGCCAAAATTAAGTAAGTTTTCTATAGGGACAAATTACTCACGATGCAAATTTTGACACCGTTTCTTTAGCATTTATTCGTACTTGGTCCATGATTCATAAATTATATACGTAAATATATAAATTTTGGATACTGTTTAAAATCTTTATGGCAGAGTGTAGTTTGCAAAGGATTTAATTATAGCAAAGATTAAGAATGGTTTGTCTCATCACAGATATATCTCCTTCACTAACGTCCTAACCTGTTTATATTCTGTAGTTGTATTTTCATATCAAGAAAACCCCTTTTTCTGCTCATTATATTTTAGGTTAGGGCAAATAAGTTTTTATTTATCTGCAGAGTGTTGGTAAGAATGAATGGAAATTTTATATGACCCTTAATTTTGAGTTAACAATTGATGATCCCACTGATTATTAGTGTGATCATCCTTATTGCAGAATCTTTGATAACCACATTGTTACCAGTTTTCAGAAATATTGTACTAGAAAAATACATTTGAGGCACATTAAGGGGAAAAAGAGACTAGGATTTTGCAACAAAAAGAATCTTCAGGGTTTCATGAGAAACTAGTGGTGGCAATCTGCTTTGTAATCTGAAACCTTGAAATCCTACTTGTCACTTCAAGATAAGTGCTTTTATGCTGATGAAGGGTTCTGGATAAAGGAAATGGAGATAGACTCCTCTCCCTTGGATTGAACCTGATTTTCTCATTTCACAGGGTTTTTTTATGGCCCCTACAACCAATGCTCCAATTCCTTGAATCAAGCCAGAATGCCTTCCATTACCCCAGGCATTGTATTACCTCTATGGGTTTTGCACTTATCCATGAATGTAATAATATGGGCCCCAAGGATTAAGCACTTCCCCCATGATAAAATAAAAACACATAACTGTTTTTATTTTATCATGGGGGAAGCGTATAAAATGTTGTTTAGCAAATTTCTCGCTTATAATTACTGATTAAAGTAGTATATTCATGGGAAAGCACGAAACCCACAAGTTCATACAGCTGCTGGACAACCTGAGGTGATCAAGTTTGATCCAAAGAAATGGAGGGTAGCTCCAGTGGATCAAGAGCCTTCATCAGTATCAAGGCAACCCCCAACCCCCACCACATCCAACCACCACCTCTGGAAGAATGCAATTTTGCTCATACAAGATAATTAGAAAAATTATCTAGACATTCTGTGAGCATTCCCAGTTTTTCTGACCTTGTATTTGTTTCATTTTAATACTTTCTCCTAAAGACTTACATTCCATAATCTACACCAGACAAATTGATGCATATACAATGTAAGTTGCACTTTATTCTGAGAATCATGTTATTGGAATGAACTTAGAGTAGTTTTATTAACTTTGTAAGTTGGCAGTGTTGAGAGGTACTAATTGCAGTAAGATTTTCATGACTTAAAGTACTAGTGAAGCTGACATGGCATGTGTACATGTCTTGTTGAACTATGGTAATCAGTACAAAATATTGAAAACTATGTTTCTAGATCTATGAAGTAATTTAAATTCGATATGTATCAATCTGTGTATTTCTGTAGTTTGACATTTTCCGTCCTTAAATTCAATAGGCTTTATAGGTAGTGTTCTCCAAATGCAAAATTTTAACTTTGGCTGTCAGTGAAGGAGTATGCTTTTCAGTTACGTATTTGTTTTCTAAGGACTCTGAAAATAAAATATTTGATCCTGAAATAAATTCGGACACAAGTAACGTGCCCAGGAAAAATTATTATATTAATTTTATTTCTCATTGTATCTTCCTGGTGATTATTACTGCAGAAATTTCAGCACATAGACATTAACTATTATTGCTATTTAATTTTACATCAAAGAATACTAAAAAAATTGTATGTGTCGTGCTGAATAGGTAAAATTGGTCAATTAGCAAAAACTCATTTAAAATTAAGACCTTTCTAAAAATTTTCTCTTATATGTTTAAAGATATATTTTTTCATTTATGTTAATGTAAAAATTAATAATTTTGTACCAAAGGAACCTTAGAAAATGTACCTAACCTTATTATAACAAGCACAATTTAATTTAGCCTAATCCAACTAGTAAATATATTTTAGATAAGTTTATAATAATTTAATAATAAACAATTTTTTTTTTTTTTCGTTAGGTTCTGAATGATTTTTTGCTAAATTATTGCATACACAAATTTTCACTTGCCTTATTCGGCAAGAAGAAAAGCTTTGCTATTTAAGCCAAAATCACAAGTTTTACCTATTTGGGATGACATATGAACAATTAATTTTTTTTAAGGCATTTGAGGAACAGCTGGAAAAATAATGTACTGTAATTTGACATTGCAAATATACAGCCAAATTTCGGAATAGTGTCAGTATTTCTGTCAGATTATAGCAGAGTACTGTATGTCAAATCTGTCTCTGTCACATTCAGTACTGAGAAATGAAACTGGTATAAAATTAAAAACTAGCAAATGAAAAAAAAAAACATTTTTGAGAAACTGGTATTTTTAAGGAACACTCAATTCAAGTAATGAGTTACGAATACTAAGAGCAAACTCAATTTCTTAACTATGGTAAAAATAAAATGCCTTAAAACAACACAGTATTTATATAGTATGTGAAAAATGAAATCTTAAAAAAAATCGAAAAATTGTTTTAGACATTTTTAGTTTCATAAATAGTTTTAAGGCATTGTTTTACTGAAGTTTAAATACCGAGTCTCCAATATTCATACCTCAAAATTTTCACGGAAAAGCTTGTCTAGTTTCAAAATGCTTCGGCAGCCGCATCGCAGTACTTTTAAAATAGATTATTTGATTTTAAAGTTAAAAATATTTACTTTTATATTTTTATCTCATCTTTTTTTATGTAGTACTGTATATAAATATGTACGTGTAATTAAAAAAATACAATGTAATATGGTTTCCATAGTCAATACTCTGGAAAAAGCGGCTTACAGTATTGAATGATCCCAAGGATGCTGGTTATTAGAACAGTTT
Source organism: Cherax destructor (assembly GCA_009830355.1). Lineage (NCBI taxonomy): Eukaryota > Metazoa > Arthropoda > Malacostraca > Decapoda > Parastacidae > Cherax > Cherax destructor. Next base: position 17,669 of record WNWK01006736.1, on the reverse strand, counting down.
ACTGTATTTAGTGTTATAATTATTTTCATTATGTTATTAAATAAGTGTATTATCGCTGATCTCTGAATTTTATTAGAACAGAAATGTTTCCGTGTTTAACTTTACTGGAAAAATAACTTATTAAATTTACCGGTGATTGTTTTCTATTATGATCAAAACATTTAGGCACAGTGTATCTGAAATGTATTACATACACTAATGAAGTGGTGAATATGAATAAAAAAGTAAGGTAAGAAGGGCTTGTGAAATTTGTTGTTGGCACTGAAACACTGGTCGTGGACCAGGCCACAGGGGCATTGACCCCAGAACACCCTCAAGGTAGGTAGGTAGATACACTGTATAGCAATACCATATAATTAATATATGATGGCTGGTGTATAGGACTGAACATAGATATATACTACATGCACAATAATTTAATTTCAGGTATGTCTAGCAAAGTTTTACGCTACATTTACATTTAGACAGATGCGTACAGTAGCATGGTACTGTTGATAATGTGTTAACTACGGCTGAGTCTGATAACTGCAGCATAGACATAGTTTGGACCATGGTAAAGACCCCACTAAGCATCTCATTCCACAGAAAATAAACAAAGCATGCAAAACAAGAACGAATGAAATTTTAAGAACAAAACTCAAATTACAGAAGACATGTTTGTGGCAGATGAGCCAAACCCATTTATATCAAGTTAAGCACTAAACCCAAAAGGGTCATTTTAGTCGTACAGCATCTAGGGGAGTGGAGGAAATCAGACTCAATACAAGGAATGGGAGGTTAGGCCCACTTTCCCTGATAAAGAGCCCCCCCTCTCCAGCATCAAGGAACCTCCCTGGAGGGGGAAATAAAGGAAATAAAAGACAGAACTTAGAAGTTGGAATTCAATCCCAACAAAAATAGCCTAGTATCACAGAAATAAGCATACATACACCGTTCAAACTCTCAAAACGCCCTCTATTTTGTGACTACGAGATTATAAGGATGTTATTTTTAATCTTAAAGGGTAGAGTATAAACATTACATACGATATCAGTACTGTAGTCGATACTTCTCTTTCCAGTCAGTTCAGTGCAATAAGTAATGTGCTAAAAACTACTACTTGAATGGAGTTACAATGTATTGTATAATGTGTAAGGAATACCTGATCAAAATCTGCATTCACCTGGGATTCGGGTTTAGTGCTCCCCCAAGAAGGAAATGATCAACTTCGATTCATGTTCTTGATTCTGTGGAAGACTTGGCAAGTTTCATTTTTCATTAACATCTTATCAATGACAAACCCCCATTACTGTAGATGTTCGTTGTTAATTTTCTTAGCATTGTGGATTAACTTTATGCGGTGTCCCAATTCTTTTGATAAATCCAGAGGTGCAGATAGTCTTCATATGCAATCTGTGACCTGCAAAATGTTGCGAGTTAAACCATGGTACAGGCGGGGATTGAACTTGCAGCGAGTCATAAAACGCGCCAGTCTGGAGTTTCATGACTCACTAGCCGCGAGTTCAATCCCTGCACATACCGTGGCTTGTTTGCAATCGTTTGGATCAAACTTTATTATGTGGAATTAAGCATTGATAGCCAGATCGAGCTTAGGACAGGTACCATGGGCCTGGAACGCATCTATTGCTTGAAGCGAAGCACATCTGTACTGTTAGATTTTATGTGAAATCCCAAAACTCTGTCGAAAGTTGTAAAATTTCAGGATATATTGAAACTAACTAAACCCAAGAAATGTTTCTAAGAAAGTAAATGAAGAAAGAATCAAAACGTTTCGAGCAGTACTGTACCCATGTTAGTGTATCAACAACAAGTTTCCAAATCCCTAAGAATCTGCTCTACTTCATTAGTTTTTGCTTGCCCTCAGTGAGGGATGTCATTATTTGTTTCTACTGGTGTTGAATATTGCTGTTAAAGTAAATAATACTTTCTATTACATCTATCAATGGGCAATAAATGAACTCGTGTAGAACAAATTAGATATTTTTAAAACACAAAACAAATGGATGCTTGAATATCAAACTTAGAATGTATTTAGATGAATGACATCGGGGACTTGCTAAGGTTACCAATTGTATCAGGTACTGTAGGTTTTAATCACTCCTGTGTTATTAGCTTGAGAAGAAAATATTGATATTCATTTTTGTACAGTTGCTGTAATTAAAATGACCATAAAAAGACAATTTGTGCAGTGATTAAAAGATAAAAGTGGGCATAATATATACAGTAGCAAGTCCACGGTATTTTGGGAATGGCGTGAATGATGGTATGTAAATCTTACTTGTGTTATGTTTTGTATAGTTATATATTTACATTCTTTTCTGTTGATCCCGTCATGGTTTGTAAAATATTCCTAGTTCTGCCTCTGGAAAGATGTAAAGAACTGGCATTGCAAAGCTTCGGTATGCAATCAGTGTACACATCTTATCACATCCTAGGTGTAAGATCCCTGCACTTGGAAAAAAATAAATATGTTGTTACTGTATGTTGATAATTTTCAGTACCCCTTATTTACGTATTATCTACAAAGTGGTTTTTCTTACCTTTCCATTTATAGATTTGCTTAACACTTACCAGCAGTATCTTGATGGTGAAGGACTCAAGATTAAATAAACTGCAGTTAGTCTCCTCTTTCAAATATCAAAGCTGATGCCTTTCATTTCCCCAGGAGCTGTATGACCAAGATGGGTTTAGCACTTCCCATTATAATTACAGCCTCAACAGGCAGAAACAAAGCCCTGATTGCTAAAGGGCTTAGCAGGGCAAAGAATCCAACACTCCTGGTGCTGAACTAGGAACTAAGCTACTCTTCTCAGATCAAATTTGACTATTTATATCTTTATTTCTACAAGTACCTGTATAAGGTATACAGGCCTAGCCGACATCAATGACATACTACTGTATGCAGAGCATTTCTGACAAATTAGGTCAGCTGTTCCAGGATGCGACCCACACCAGTCCACTAACACCCAGGTACCCATTTTACTGATGGGTGAACATGGACAGCAGGTCGTATGGAAACACGTCCTAATGTTGTCCAGCCGCTAGTGATGAGTTAATGGACACCTTCCTATTCCCCAAGCGATGTTTGATTTTCATGGGTTTAAGGGGAGGCGGCACAAATTCTCCCCCCCCCCTCCCCACACACCAAAAAAAAAAAAAAAAAAAATTGATTTTTTTTTCGTACTGAAAAAATAGTGCATAAATCTGGATGGTGGAATCCACTTCTTTATACGGTGTTTCTAAGTTGTTGTTGTTTTTTTAATTAATTTTTTTTGCAGTCATCAAAAAACATGCCATATTGTTTTTTTTTTTACTCCGAAAATTACGATTTTTGTAGCTCGATCGCTTTCACACACTGGTACGGCTGGATAATATTAGGACGTGTTTCCATAAGTCACCTGCTGTGGCAAGGTGGTCTGGTGGCTAGAGCTCTCGCTTCACACACGGAGGTCCCGAGTTCGATTCCCGGCGGGTGAAAACATTTCGACGTGTTTCCTTACACCTGTTGTCATGTTCACCTAGCAGCAAATAGGTACCTGGGTTGTTAGTCGACTGGTGTGGGTCGCATCCTGGGGGACAAGATTAAGGACATCAATGGAAATAAAACAGTCCTCGATGACGCACTGACTTTCTTGGGTTATCAGGATAACCCTCCGGGGTTAAAAATCCGAAGAAATCTTATCTTATCTTTGTCCATGTTCAACCATCAGTAAAATGGGTACCTGGGTGTTAATCGACTGGTGTGGGTCACATCCTGGGACAAAACTGACCTAACTTGTCTGAAATGCTCTGAGCATAACAAGCGGCTTTCTGTATAGTAGTATGTCATTGATGTCAGCTAAGCCTGCATACCTTGTACATGTACTCGTAGAAATAAAGATATTATTACTATATTATTAAAGTTTTATGAAAATACGACACATGGCAACCTTCCTAACGGGAGGAGAGGGTGAGAACCACTACTACTACATTCAGTGTGCCTTGCACGGCTGTATCGAGAGGTTGGGCTGCTGCGCTGACCTCTTATTTTTTTTTTTTTTTCATGGGAATTTTTTTTTTCGGTATTTATTCTTCTTTCTCGACACAGAACTCCATTAGTAGTTGACAGAATGCTATGATTTCTGCACACATTATCACGCTAGCATTGTTTTATACCATAACAAACCTCGGATTTTATTTAATTCCTCCCCCCAAAAAAAAAAAAAAGACCAGCATTTTTTTTATTATGCACTCTATTGACATCTCGCTCAAAAGCTCGTTGTCACAGAATTATCTAGACCGTTATCTTTCATCTGATGTCAACTAGAACATTGTACATTTTACAAATTTTGCATTCGGTTTCGAGTATTATACTATAAAATAGGGCATTATTGCTTTTTTTCTTTATCTTTTGAGTCAAAAGTCAATACAAACACGGTGTCCAGGTTTCAAATGCTGTTTAATTCACTGTAAAAATTTCATTGAACCTGGATAATTAGAAAAAAAAAATACGTATTTCTGCCTCGTCCAGTTAATATTAACTGACCCACGCGGGTCTAGCACGTCTCTCAAAAAATACACGGCGAACTTTTAAAAAAAAAAAAAACTTTTAAAAGGCTAAATAAAAACAAGTGGGTGAAATACTTGGAACAAAAATCTGTTAAATAAGCATTAGGTTCAGCATTCGATTAACAATTTTTTTACGAACTATATTAAATACAGCTACTACCATAGTCATAGGAATGAGTCAAAGATTATGCCACACATCCATAAAATAGTGTGGGTACCGCTATACTCGGGTACGTTTACCCTTCTGACTGCATTGATAAACTACTTTCTCTCCAAAGCTGCATCCCCTCAAGGGAGGTTCCTTTACGCTGGTGAGGGGTTCTTGATCTAGGGAATTAGATCTGTGCTCCAGTTCCCTCAGTAGAGCCTGAATGCCTTCCATCTCCCCCCTCCCCTTCCCCAACAGGCGCTGTATAATCCTACGGGTTCAGCACTCCCCCATGATTATAATAATCCAAAGCTGCATCAATGGTGACATTTCCTCGTCTGGTCTATGATTCACCTTTTATGCCCCCATCTAATGATACATCATATAAAGCCTCTTATTACCTCCTCCAATCTAAAGTCTATTATGCTCATGGGAAATTTGCACCTACAAAAAGCCTAAATCCCCAAAAAGTTCCATCCATTTCATAAGATAAGTAAGTTATTAAAGACTGAAGCCACTCAGAAGAAGCGTACTGCAATGACTAATGGAAAATACTGCTGTATTATTTTGAAATTAAAGTAAGTTTATTCAGGTACAGGTATACACAAACAGTTACATAGATTATCATACATAGCAGCATACCTGGAGTTTACCTGGAGAGAATTCCAGGGGTCAACGCCCCTGCGGCCCGGTCTGTGACCAAGCCTCATGTTGGACCAGAGCCTGATCAACCAGGCTGTTACTGCTGGCCGCACGCAGTCCAACGTACGAACCACAGCCTGGCTGGTCAGGTACCGACTTTAGATGCCTGTCCAGTGCCTGCTTGAAGACAGCCAGGGGTTTGTTGGTAATCCCCCTTATGTATGCTGGGAGGCAGTCGAACAATCTTGGGCCCCTGACACTTATTGTGTTGTCCCTCAACGTGCTAGTGGCACCCCTGCTTTTCATTGGGGGTATGTTACATCGCCTGCCGAGTCTTTTGCTTTCGTAGGGAGTTCTCGTGTGCAAGTTTGGTACTAATCCCTCGAGAATTTTCCACGTGTATATAATAATGTATCTCTCCCGCCTGCGTTCTAGGGAGTACATGTTTAGGAACTTCAAGCGTTCCCAGTAATTGAGGTGGTTTATCGCAGTTATGCGTGCCGTGAAGGTTCTCTGCACATTTTCAAGGTCAGCAATTTCATCTGCCTTGAAAGGTGCAGTTAGTGTGCAGCAATATTCCAGCCTAGATAGAACAAGCGATCTGTAAAGTGTCAACATGGGCTTGGCATCCCTGGTTTTGAAGGTTCTCATTATCCACCCTGTCATTTTTCTAGCAGATGCGATTGCTACGGTGTTATGGTCCTTGAAGGTGAGATCCTCTGACATGATCACTCCCAGGTCTTTGACATTAGTTTTTCGCTCTATTGTGTGGTTGGAATTAGTTTTGTACTCCTATGAGATTTTAATTTCCTCACGTTTTCCGTATCTGAGTAATTGAAATTTCTCATCATTGAACTTCATATTGTTTTCTGCAGCCCATTTAAAAATTTAGTTTATGTCTGCTTGGAGTCTTGCTTACCTAGTCTTGATTACCTAGGATAACTCCAAAAAAGTCAAAGGACAACGGTGCTTACACACTCCATTGACAATACCATTCTTCCAAGGAGGATACACGAGTGTTTAACGTTTGTAGACCACCAGAAGAGGCTTTCTAGGGTAAATGCACGGGAAACCAAAATCAAGAATGGCCCATGTAAAAATTGAGCAATGCCAAATGTTCCATGAACTTTCCCTTATATTTCACCATGGTTGAAAATTTGAAGCTGATCGGATGTGGTGCTCAGTAGTTCAAACCTTTTGGTTTTACATGTAATAACTCATGCCTCAAAGAACTGAACAGCCTAAACTAAACACCATGGAAATTTGTCAGTATTGAGGTTAATTCTTTACCAGAATTAAGATCACAGACAATATAACCTTTTTCAAACTAGTCTTGCTGACCGTGAAGGTAGATCACCCAGTACAAGTAAGAAAAAGATACGAGTGTTGCATATAACCCCCTGTTTCCTGTAAGTCAATGCATGGACCAAACACAGACTCTAGGTCTTGAGGGACTGATTACCTCAAAATCCTCCTCATCTTCCACCTTTCTCTGCATTGGACTGAAGAAACCACTGGCTGGCAAAACTTTTCAAGAATTAAGATACCTAAATGTTGCACAAGTGTCTCATTTATTAATATACAAGTTACTGGTATAGGAACCTCCTCAAATACCATAAATCACATATTGTTTCTTATCTTACACGTATACAAATTCTATCCCAGGACGCAGCCTACAGGTGTCCCGTAGCTCAGTTGCTAGCCTACTCAGCTCACACACTGAGATACGTGGTTCGATCCCCAGTACGGGTGGAAACATTAAGGCTTGTTTCCTTAAGACACCTGCTGTCCATGTTCACCTAGCAATAAAATAGGTACGTACCTGGGTATTAGCCGACTGGTGTGGGTTGCATCCTAGGGAACAAAATTAACCTAATTTGCCCGAAATGCTCTGCATAAAAAGTGGCTTTCTATATAGTATGTCACTGATGTCAGCTAGGTCTGTATACGTTGTACATGTACTTGTAGATATAATTATTATTATTATTACATTGGTCCACTGACACAAGAATAACTATTTTATTAACACATTATTGCTATATACAGTACTACAAAGGTTCAAGTAAACACCTCGTCACTTTCTGAATAAGAATCCTGGACCTTGCATTTGAGTGAAGACTGTGGGGTTGAGGGAGAAAACGGAGAGGGGTAGAGGGAGAAAACGGAGAGGGGTACAGAGAGAAAACTGGAGGGGCAGAGGGAGAAAAGTGGAAGGGGCAGAGGGAGAAAAGTGGAAGGGGCAGAGGGAGAAAAGTGGAAGGGGTAGAGGGAGAAAACTGGAAGGGGTAGAGGGAGAAAACTGGAAGGTAGAGGGAGAAAACTGGAAGGGGTAGAGGGAGAAAACTGGAAGGGGTAGAGGGAGAAAACTGGAAGGGGTAGAGGGAGAAAACTGGAAGGGGTAGAGGGAGAAAACTGGAAGGGGTAGAGGGAGAAAACTGGAAGGGGTAGAAGGAGAAAACTGGAAGGGGTAGAGGGAGAAAACTGGAAGGGGTAGAGGGAGAAAACTGGAAGGGGTAGAGGGAGAAAACTGGAAGGGGTAGAGGGAGAAAACTGGAAGGGGTAGAGGGAGAAAACTGGAAGGGGTAGAGGAGAAAACTGGAAGGGGTAGAGGGAGAAAACTGGAAGGGGTAGAGGGAGAAAACTGGAAGGGGTAGAGGGAGAAAACTGGAAGGGGTAGAGGGAGAAAACTGGAAGGGGTAGAGGGAGAAAACTGGAAGGGGTAGAGGGAGAAAACTGAGATACCTGGAGAGAGTTCCAGGGGTCAACGCCCCTGCGGCCCGGTCTGTGACCAGGCCTCATGTTGGATCAGAGCCTGATCAACCAGGCTGTTACTGCTGGCCGCACGCAGTCCAACGTACGAACCACAGCCTGGCTGGTCAGGTACCGACTTTAAGTGCCTGTCCAGTGCCTGCTTGAAGACAGCCAGGGGTTTGTTGGTAATCCCCCTGATGTATGCTGGGAGGCAGTTGAATAGTCTTGGGCCCTGACACTTATTGTGTTCTCTCTCAACGTGCTAGTGGCACCCCTGCTTTTCATTGGGGGGATGTTACATCGCCTGCCGAGTCTTTTGCTTTCGTAGGGAGTGACTCTCGTGTGCAAGTTTGGTACTAATCCCTCGAGAATTTTCCACGTATATAATAATGTACCAAACCCATACTTTTTGCAGATGACACTACATACGTTATCTCGCACCCAATCCCAGACATACTAGCCAACACTGCAAATACTGAATTGCAGAAAATATCTACCTGGATGATGACCAACAAACGTACTCTCAATATTGATAAAACCTATTTTATCCAGTTTGGGAACAGAGCTACAAACGCACCACTTAACATAATGATAAACGGGTCCCCTATCACAAAACTCTCAGAGGGAAAATTCTTAGGAATCCATCTTGACAGTGGCCTCAAATTTCAGACACATATACAACAAATTTCCAAGAAAGTCTCAAAGACCGTGGGAATACTATCCAAGATACGGTACTATGTTCTACAACCAGCTCTCCTTACCCTATATCACTCACTCATTTACTCCTACCTCACCTATGGAATCTGCGCATGGGGCTCTACATCAATAACTAATCTCAGACCACTAATAACACAACAAAAGGCAGCAGTTAGAATGATAACACATTCACACTCCAGACAACATACTCCACCAATTTTCAAAAATCTAAACTTACTCACCATACAAGACATTCATACTTTTTACTGTGCCTACTACATACATAGAACACTATGCAAATATTAATCCACCACTCAAACTTCTCCTTACCAATTTTAACAGGACACATGACCATAACACTAGACAGATCATTCCTCGATGTTCCCCGTGTCCATCTAACACTATGTAAAAACTCAATGCATATAAAAGGCACGAAAATTTGGAATTCATTACCTGTCATTGCCAAAGAAACCCTGCCTTTACCCCAATTCAAAACGATGCTAAAAAGCCACCTTCTCACCCAAACCTAAATACCTCACATATGCCATTTGTGCATGGGGATCAACAGCAATTACCCACCTAAAGCCAATAATAACCCAACAAAAAGCCGCAGTAAGAATTATCACACAATCCAACGCTAGGCAGCACACCCCCCCACTCTTCAAAGACCTAAACCTACTCACTGTTCAGAACATCCATACTTACTACTCTGCTATCTACATTTATAGAACCATTAATTCCAACTTTAACCCTGAGCTAAAACACTTTCTTGACAGTTGTGACAGGACCCATAGACATAATACCAGACATAAACATATCTTTGACATTCCCCGTGTCCGACTAAATCTATACAAAAATTCAATGCGCATAAAAGGGCCTAAAATCTGGAACTCCCTGCCTGAAAACTCTAGAACTGCAGACACAACCTCCATTTTCAAAAGCACCGTTAAAAAACATCTTATCTCACTTACGCACCCAACCGGTAGTTAACCATACGAAAACTACTTTATCTTGCACATATCCACAGCAAAATACACTTATTGATATCTGTGATTCTCCTTAATTTGCACATTACTAACCACAGCAAAATACACTTATTGATATCTGTGATTCCCCTTAATTTGCACAGTTCAACCAAAATTCTAATACAACTATTGCTCCATAATACTTAAGCTAGTCATAAGTTTGCCTAAGATACTCCAATATAGAATCTATATTATGCCAATATATCACCTTTATCATTAATATATAAACTAATTGCTAACTTTTTATACTAATTGTTAAATTCTCAATGTTTAAATTCCAGTACCTAAATTTTGTAAACCTAACCTTACAATCTGTATATCCATTGTATAGCTATTGAGTAAGACCTATCATAAGACTGCCTGAAAAGCCTAGGCATACCTAGGCATATTATTGGCCATCTTGTAATATCAACTTTAATGTATAACTATAAGTACCCCCCACCTTGTATTACATGAAATAAAGGATTTGAATTTGAATTTGAATTTGAATTTGAATAAATGCTCAATATCAAACATTCCCAACAAAGTAGAATAATCACTTAAATGTAAAAACCTGATTAATCACTTAAATGTAAAAACCTGATTAATCACTTAAATGTAAAAACCTGATTAATCACTTAAATGTAAAAACCTGATTAATCACTTAAATGTAAAAACCTGATTAATCACTTAAATGTAAAAACCTGATTAATCACTTATATGTAAAAACCTGATTAATCACTTAAATGTAAAAACCTGATTAATCACTTAAATGTAAAAACCTGATTAATCACTTAAATGTAAAAACCTGATTAATCACTTAAATGTAAAAACCTGATTAATCACTTAAATGTAAAAACCTGATTAATCACTTAAATGTAAAAACCTGTTGAATAATACATTAACAAGCTAACTATTTCCATAACATTTCATTATAATGACCAGTAAACTGTAACTGCAATGCATTAATTGTTTAAATTGTTATCTCACTCAATTAGTTGCATTGCTACAATTAATTGATATGTTCAACTTATATTCAAACTTTATAACTTAGATACGCAATTATACTTATTTTATAAATTATCAACA
>WNWK01006735.1:0-102209 GCA_009830355.1 Cherax destructor | reverse complement strand
TAATTAGTTAAAATTTTTTCTCAACGATCTTTTACTTATTAGGCAATATGTTTATAACCCGGAAAAGGACGGGCCCTAAAATTTTAGGGGTGGAAAATTTACAATTTTTTAAATTTTTTACTAACGCCCCATATATATATATATATATATATATATATATATATGCCCAAAAAAAGGGGAAATTTAATTTTAGCAAGAACTCATTTAAAATTAAGTCCTTTCAAAATTTTCTTATACTTTTAAAGAATTTTTTTTTCATTATTTTTAATGTAATTTTTTTAATTTACCAAAAAAATTTTTAAAAAAACTTACCTAACCTTTATTAAAACGAATTTAATTTAGCCTAACCCAACTAAATATATTGAGATACGACAATAATTTAATAATAAACAAACAAAATTTTAAATATTTTTTAAAGGTTTAGAATGTTTTTAAAATTTTGCATAAAATTTTCATTTGTCTTATAGGGCAAAAAGAGGGGTTATTTTTTAAAAAAGAAAATTTAAGGGCACCATATATATATATATATTATATATATATATATATATATATATATTTTATAATATATATATATATATATATATATATATATATATATATATATATATATATTAAAATTAGTTTAAAAAAAATTTAATTAGCAAGAACTCATTTAAAATTAAGTCCTTTCAAAATTTTTTTATACGTTTAAAGACATTTTTTTTTTATTTAGTTAAGTAAAAATTTTTAATTTTGTACCAAGAAACTTTGAAAACCTACCTAACCTTATTCAAAAACCCATTAATTTGCCAACCCATCTAAAATTTTTTTGAACGAACTTTAAATTTTTAAAAAAAACAAAACAATGAAATATATTTTTTTTTTAAAATTTTTAGAATGATTTTAAAATTAAAATACAAAAATTTTCACTTTCTTATAGGCAAGGAAAACCCTATTTCCAAAACGCAAGTTTTCCCCATCGGCACACATATATATATATATATATATATATATATATATATATATATATATATATATATATATATATATATATATATATATATATATATATATATTTTTAAAAAAAGATCACAAAAAAAGGGATTCAAAATAGCAAGACAACCACTATAAAAAAAATAAAAAAATTTTCCCAAGATTTTGGGGACATCACTTTATCAAGGAACGAAAATTTTTAAGCCTTTTGATGGGAAAAAAAGGGGTTTTTGGAATTCTTTTTTTTTTAAAGGGTTGTTTTCATATATATATATATATTTTTTGAAAAGATCAAAAACAGGGATATCAAAATAGCAAGACAACCACAAAAAAAAAAATAGGGGAATTCCAAGGCCCGGACTACTCACTTTAAAAAAAGGAAAAAAAAAGGGGAAACATAAAAAGGGGTTTTTTTTTGGGGAAAGACCCCTCCAATCACATCATCCCAAAAAAAACCACACCCCAAAAGGGTTAACGCCCCCGATCGTGAAGAGGAACATAAGAAATTTTTGGAATGAAGGTTCAGAGCCCCCATTTGGGGGTGGGTTTTTTGGGGGGGTTTTTCACACAGGGCCATCACCCAAAAAGGAGCCCAAAAAAGGAGGAGGCCTGACAACCCCACCCCCCTTCTTTCATTTTTTCCCCTTTTTGGTTGATGATAACCCGGGGGCAAACGCCCTAAAAAAGGACCTGGGGCGAATGTTAATTTAAAACCAAAAAAAGGCCCTGAAACTTTTCCCAAGAATTAAGATTAGTCCTTTTTATCAAAAATTGCCCAAAAAATTTTTTTAATTATAAATGAATCCAATTTAATAAACCAAAAGAAATATCTATTATTTTCAAAACTATTTTTTTTAAACATGTTTTATTATATTCCTCTCAACAGGTTTTGCTTGATACAATTTTTTCCCCGCATTTTGAAAATCAATTGGGGGTTAAAATCTCTCACATGAAAAAATGAGATTAGAATTTGCCAGTTCTAATGCTATTTTGTTTTTTTTAATTTTTGTTCAAGACTTTACCGGTTGGGCCATAATAAACTTTATCGCATACTTTTCAGGGGAAACTTATAGACACACCTCAGCTTTTGGGGGGGGGGGAAATTTTTTTTCAAAAGTTTTTTTACGATCAAGATTTTTAAATCAACTTTGATAAATTGATAAATACCATTTTTTTTCCCAAAAAAACTGAGGCAAACATACACCATACGCAGGAGGGAAAAAGTCAAAGGAATCATCTTTTAAAAAGCCACTAACCCCCACACGGGGCTGACAGTCGCCCCCAACAGGCCACTCGGCCAGGCCCTTCCCAAGAAGTTACAAAAAGAGGGCGGTGCCTCCCCAAAACTGGTCATCTGCAAAACGGACTGGGCGGTTTTGAGGGGAAAGGGGGAAGGGTTTCCAGGGGGAATCGCGGGGACGCCCCCAAAGGATCTACGAGGGGCAAAAAAAAGCTTTTTACAGGCTCGAAGCCGTAATGATGCCGGGTGAAAATGTCGGCAAGGGGCTGGGCGCTGGTCACCGGGGGGACAAAAAACCACAGGGCCATTGGGGCACACAAAAAAAGCACACATATAAAAAAGAAATAAGAACATAAAAAGGGGGGGAACACCCCAAAAGGGGCCCCTGGCTTACAGACGTTTTTTGTAAAAAAATCGTCACTACAATACACGAACATGGAGAACACAGACGGAGAGGAATTAGGAACACTCGACTTATATCTTCTCAAACTTCTAAAATAATGAAAATAAAATGATCAGTGAATAGAACACACGGACATATGGGGGGGATGTCGGGGCGGAGGGGCCGGGAAGGTGATGTGGGGGGGAGACACGCGAGGACGCCAGGCAGCATCGGGGTGACGCGGGATGATTTGGGAGGAATGGAGGATAGGGGTTTGACACGCGGGACACGGGAGGACGCCGGGGAGTGGGGCAGAGGGAGCCAGCAGCATGGGGTGACGCATGGGTGATGTGGGGGCCCACAGCGTCCCTTGGGATCTGGCCCCCCCCACATGGGGGGGATCACGTGGGTTTGGCAGGGGGCTAAAAGGGGCCTGACACTCGGGATACCTTCTGGAAAAAATTTTTAAAAAGGAAATTAACAAAAAAACAGCATAGAGGGGGGGGAATGCAAAATGGAGGGGGGCGACACTAGGGGAGGTGATTCTGGGGGAGGGGGGGCCCCCCGGGGCCGCTTCCTACTTAAACCCTCCCCATACACAGGAGACCCAACAGACACTAAAACACCACAAACCCCCCGAAGTTGAAATAGCAGTGTAAGTGAACAACAAACAGAACATGCTGGAAAGGGTTTAAATTGACTGAAAAAACAGGGGGGGACGCGGGCGTGAAGTCGTGACGCCTTTTTGGAGAATTAGACATGCCGGGGATCCTGCTTGTACCGTGCCGGGAGCGAATTTGCAGACAAGACATCGGAAATGGAGAGACAAATTTTTTGTAGAGACTGATGAAGTGGTAGATAACCATTCCTTCCCCCCCGGGCAAACACAACGCTGGAGGCACCTTTTCCCCCATTTAAAAAGATATGTTTTTTAAAGGGCTTTTTAGGCGGGTTGAATGATAAGGGGGGGCTTCTTACTTTTTTTTGATAAAGGGGAAAAGTTCACAGGGCGGTCGTGGCCATGGCCCGGGGGCCCTGCGCCTTGGAGAGGGAGACATTTTGGCCTTTGACTGAAGTGGGGGCCCCAAAAGGGGGGGGGGGGGCTTATAGACGGGGCCCAAGGCCGCCCCTGGGGGAAATTTTAAAAGGGAAACCAGCAGGGGACAAAAAACCCGCGGGGAGACAGATGGGTTCTTGCAGACGTACCCAAATCCCACGCATTCGTTTTAATAAACCCCGGGGGCCCCTTTAGCCCCTTCCGCACCTCTCAAGCGCCCCCAACCTTGATACCAGGGGAAACCCAAAAAGAGGACAAAAAAGCAGGGGCCCCCGCGGTTTTTGCAACCCCAACCCCCAACGCAACGGGGAGGGGGCCTGACCCCCGGGGGTTTTCCCCGTGACAGATTTTTTCCCTTTTTTCAGTTTGGGGGTTCAGGGGGTGACATTTTTGGAGGGGGCTTTTTCAAAAAGAGTTTGGGTGAGTTTTTGGGAGAGAAAGACACCACGGAGGAGAAAAGGGGGAAAGGGGGACAAGATCCTTATTTTTCCTCCATTCTCTTACATTTTTTTTTCCCTTTTAGGCCCCTTTCATCCCCATGACCAGCGGGCCCAAGAGGGGCCTGGGGGAGAGAGAGAGATTTGGGGGGGTTTTTTGCACACCCCCTGATTATTTTTGCCCGATGATTTCACTTTAGGGATTGAAGATGAACCCAAGTCTTCCCCGGGTTTCACCAGTTGGGGGCCTCTAGCACGGACTCTTAGACCGCCAGAGGGCCCCCTTCAGGAAAGTTTGAGCTCCACACAGGAGAAAGAAGGGGTTTGGGTAAAACCCCGTGAACATTTTTTAAAGGGGAATTTATTTTCCCCCAAAAAAAAAGAATTGGGGGTTTTTTGGGGATAGCAAAAAAAAAGGGGAAAAGTTTAGGAACGATCCCAACGGCGGACGACTTCATCCTTTTTCACCATATTTAAAGAAGAGTGCTTGACAAGGAACAGGAGGAGGGGGCCCCCCCAAAAAACCCCCCACCCCCCCGTTCTTCACGTTTTTCCCCCGTATGGACGGGATGAAGCCATGTTTGGCAAACGCCTAAAAGGCCCCCAAGTTTTGCAAATTTTAAAAATTTTTCAACATAAGAAACCAAATTAAGAAAATTTTTATCTTTTAAAAAACCCGGGGGGTTTTTTTAATTTAAGCCAAATTTATAAACCTTTTTTTAATTTTAAAAACCAAAAATATTTTTTATATTTTTAACCTGGATTTTAAATTTTTTAAAAATTTTTTAAAACCCCCTTTAATAAATAAAAGAATTTGCCCCGTTTTTAATCCCAATTTTTTTTGTTGTTTTTCCGGGTTTACCAAAAAATTTATCGTTTTACGGGGATAGAAAACCCTCGCTTTTTAAAATTTTTAAAAAAAATTTTTCCTTTATATTAAAATTTTAAGAAATATCCCTTTCCCTTTTCAAGAATTTTAAATCAAAGGTATTTAAAAATCTTGATAAAAGAAAAAAACTTTTGATAAAAAAAAAAACCCGACGGAGTTTTAAAGTTTCCCCCGAAAATATGCATAAAGTTTATTACGGAAAACCCGGAAAAATTTGAACTAAGTTTAAAAAAAACAAAAAAAAAGATTATAATGGGCAAGATTCAATGCTCTATTTATTCCGGGGGAAAATTTTTTAAACCCCCTTTATTTTCAAAAGCGAGAAAGTTGACAAGCAAGCCCAAATTTAAAGGAATATAATAGAATCAGCATAAAAGTATTTTTTAAAATAATTTTTAATATTTTTTTTTATATAAAAAAATCATTTATAATTAAAAAATTTTGGGCAATTTAAAAAAAAAGGTCAATTAAATTTTTTGGGGAAAAGTTTCGGTCCTTTTTATGTTCCCTTCACAGAGTCGGAAACAGACGCCGGGTTTTTTGCTTGAGGGAGTGTTTTGGAGGGGTCCCCCCCCCTTTTGGTATTTTCCTTTATATTTCCCTTTTATAAGGAGGACAAAGCGCTTGAATTCTTTTTTTTCAAAAGGGTTGTCTTAAATATATAATATATATATATATATATATATATATATATGTTTTTAATAGGAAAACTGTCTTTTTTTTGGCTTAAATAAAAGGCTTGGGGATTTTTTAAAATAGTTGAGGGGCTTTTTTAAAATGATTTAGAGTTTTTAATTATCCCAAAAAAATTTTAATAATTTATAAATAAATAATTACAATTTGGTTTTTAAATTAAATTAAATTTGAATTTGAATAATATATAATTTGTTGTTTAATTAAATGATTAAAAATTTTCCTTAAAGTTTTTTAAACGAGAGTTTTACTAATTTGAACCCTATTTTCCCCCAATTTTGCCCCGGTCCCCCATGATATTTTTTTAAACCTCTTTGTTTTTTTTTAAAAAAAAAAAACCCCCTTTGTATTTGTGGTATGGGTGAAGAAAAAGCCGGTTGCTGGGCCGCGGACACCCCCGTGGGGGGTTTGGGGGATGGGAAAAAGCCTTCCCTGTTGGTTTGGGGGTACCCCCCAAAGGGGGTTTGTGGGTATGGGTTAACAGCCGGGGGGGGGCCGCGGAAAACCCATCATTGGAGGAGGGGGGATGGGAAAAGTAACCCGGGGAAAAAGGGGTGTATTGGGGGATGGGGAAGAACCCCGGGGAAAAACCCGGATTAGGGAGAATGGGTGAAGAAAAGCCTGGTTTTTGGGGGTTGCTGAAACCATGGTGAGGGGGGTGGGGGAAAGCTTGGGTTTTGGGCTTTTTGAACCCCAAAAGGGGATGATTATGGGGGGGGGAAGAACAGCCGGGAGACACCCCCAGGGATGTAGGGGGATATGGTGAAGAACGGCCTGGGGGGCGTTGGACCCCTGGGGGGGTTTGGGTGGGAGGGTGAAGAAAAGGGGGATGACACCCCCATGGGTGATTGGGGGTTGGGAAGTAACATCCTTTCAAAACCAGTAGGTGTATTGTGTGAGAATGGGAAAAGTAAACCCCGGTTTGGGAGGTCTTTTGTCACCCCCAGGGATGTTTTTGGTATGGGAGAACGCCCGGGTTTGGGAGGCCGCACACCCCCAGGGATTTTTTGGGGGATGAGGGGAAAAAAGCCGGGGGGAAACCCCCGTGGGTACGGATATGAAAGAACGCCTGGTTGCGGGGGCCCGGACACCCATAGGGGGGTATTGGGGGTTGGGTGAAGTGTGGATGACACCCCCATGGGTGAGTGGGGAAACCCCCCCGAAACCCGGCCCTTTTGAGGTGCTGGTACCCCAAGGGGGTAAAATTTTTGTATGGGTAAAGCCCCCCCTTTTTTTTGGGGAGGCCTGCTGGTACACCCACCAGGGGTGGGGGTATGGGGGGAAAACGGTCGGTTCGAGGCCGGGGGGACCCCACCAGGGGTGTATTGGGGATGGGTGAAGTAACAGCGGGTTTGAGGCCCGGGACCCCCACCAGGGGGAGTGGGGATGGGGAAAAAAACCCCCCGGTTGCTGGGTCCCGGACCCCCCAGGGGTATTGGGGGGAAGGGTGGGAAGAAAGGGCCGGGTTGTTGAGGCCGTGGTCCCCACCGGGGGTTTTGGGGGGTAGGGTAAGGGGAAAAGGCCGGTTGGAGGCCTTTTGGACCCACCAGGGGGGGGGTTTGGGGGGGGTATAGGTAGAAAACAGTGGGCTGAGGCCGCGTCCCCACCAGGGGGAGTGGGGGATGGGGGAACACCCTGGTTTGAGGCCTTTTTAAACCCCCAGTGGGTTTTGGGGGATGGGTAAAGAACCCTGGGGCGGGGGCCTGCGGCCCCCCGGTGGGTAGGGGGGTTGGGTGAAGAACGCCGGTTCGGGTTTTCCCCACCAGTGGGGATTGGGGGTTTGGGGGAAAAAAAGGCGGTTTTTGGGGGGCCGGGGGTTAACCCACCAGTGGGTGTATGTGGGTATGGGTGAAGGAAATGCAGTCTGGTTGTGAGGCCTGTGATACATCCACCAGTGGGTGTATTGTGTGGGTAGGGGTGAAAACAGTCTGGTTACTGAGGCACGTGAAACCCCCACCAGTGGGTGTATTGTATGGGTGAAGGAAGTAACAGCCTGGTTGCTGAGGCCTGCTAGTACACCCACCAGTGGGTGTATTGTGTGGGTATGGGTGAAGTAACAGTCTGGTTGCTGAGGCCTGCTGGTACACCCACCAGTGGGTGTATTGTGTGGGGTATGGGTGAAGGAAGTAACAGCCTGGTTGCTGAGGCCTGCTGGTACACCCACCAGTGGGTGTATTGTGTTGGTATGGGTGAAGTAACAGCCTGGTTGCTGAGGCCTGCTGGTACACCCACCAGTGGGTGTATTGTGTGGGTATGGGTGAAGTAACAGCCTGGTTGCTGAGGCCTGCTGGTACACCCACCAGTGGGTGTATTGTGTTGGTATGGGTGAAGTAACAGTCTGGTTGCTGAGGCTGCTGGCACACCCACCAGTGGGTGTATTGGTGGGTATGGGTGAAGTAACAGCCTGGTTGCTGAGGCCTGCTGGTACACCCACCAGTGGGTGTATGTGTGGTATGGGTGAAGTAACAGCCTGGTTGCTGAGGCTGCTAGCTACCCCACCAGTGGGTGTATTGTGTGGGTATGGGTGAAGTAACAGTCTGGTTGCTGAGGCCTGCTGGTACACCCACCAGTGGGTGTATTGTGTGGGTATGGGTGAAGGAAGTAACAGCCTGGTTGCTGAGGCCTGCTGGTGTAGGTATATTGTGTTGGTATGGGTGAAGTAACAGTCTGGTTGCTGAGGCCTGCTGGTACACCCACCAGTGGGTGTATTGTGTGGGGTATGGGTGAAGGAAGTAACAGCCTGGTTGCTGAGGCCTGCTGGTACACCCACCAGTGGGTGTATTGTGTGGGGTATGGGTGAAGGAAGCCTGCTGGTACACCCACCAGTGGGTGTATTGTGTGGGGTATGGGTGAAGGAAGTAACAGCCTGGTTGCTGAGGCCTGCTGGTACACCCACCAGTGGGTGTATTGTGTGGGGTATGGGTGAAGGAAGTAACAGCCTGGTTGCTGAGGCCTGCTGGTGTAGGTATATTGTGTGGGTATGGGTGAAGTAACAGTCTGGTTGCTGAGGCCTGCTAGTACACCCACCAGTGGGTGTATTGTGTGGGTATGGGTGAAGTAACAGTCTGGTTGCTGAGGCCTGCTAGTACACCCACCAGTGGGTGTATTGTGTTGGTATGGGTGAAGTAACAGTCTGGTTGCTGAGGCCTGCTGGTGTGGGTGTATTGTGTGGGTATGGGTGAAGTAACAGCCTGGTTGTTGAGGCCTGCTGGTGTAGGTATATTGTGTGGGTATGGGTGAAGTAACAGCCTGGTTACTGAGGCCTGCTGGTGTAGGTATATTGTGTGGGTATGGGTGAAGTAACAGTCTGGCCCGTGGGTGTATTGTGTGGGTATGGGTGAAGTAAGTCTGGTTGCTGAGGCCTGCTGGTACACCCACCAGTGGATGTATTGTATGAAGTAACAGCCTGGTTGCTGAGGTCTGCTGGTACACCCACCAGTGGGTGTATTGTGTGGTATGGGTGAAGTAACAGCCTGGGTGTACTCACCAGTGGGTGTATTGTGTGGGTATGGGTGAAGTAACAGCCTGGGTGTACACCCACCAGTGGGTGTACACCCACCAGTGGGTGTATTGTGTGGGTATAGGTGAAGTAACAGCTAGGGTGTACACTCACCAGTGAATTTATTGTGTGGGTATGGGTGAAGTAACAGCCTGGGTGTACTCACCAGTGGGTGTATTGTGTGGGTATAGGTGAAGTAACAGCTAGGGTGTGCACTCACCAGTGGGTGTATTGTGTGGGTATAGGTGAAGTAACAGCTAGGGTGTGCACTCACCAGTGGGTGTATTGTGTGGGTATAGGTGAAGTAACAGCTAGGGTGTACTCACCAGTGGATTTATTGTGTGGGTATAGGTGAAGTAACAGCTAGGGTGTACACTCACCAGTGGGTGTATTGTGTGGGTATAGGTGAAGTAACATGGGTGGGATGAAGCTGCTCACACCTGCAAATGCAGTTAAGTCAGTGTCATCCATCACTACTGACAAAGCCACCAACCTACCCAAGAGTGCACGTTTAAGCTTAGCAGTAATCCCTCATGTGGTCAAAGACTCATGCATCCACTGTTGTGGTGGTGGTAGTGATGGCACACAGTATAATGGTCTTTGATAATGCTTGTCACTGTCACGAGTGTAAAAGCCAAGACTTGCAGGGTGTCACAAAGGATTCTCACATGGTATACACACAGTAGTGTACGCTTACAGAAGAATTTTTTGTTGTTACAATTAGAGCTAAGTGTAATAACACATGCACACCCTGGAGGATTTTGTATATAAACCCAGCACACTGCTTCAGAAGAACACACAGTACTAGTTAGTGCTTCACCACAAGCTGTTCAAAACTTCTGCACTGCTGTTCCTGTTGGTAAGTGTATCTTACAATTCTGTGTGTTGTGGATTTTATAACTATTTATACTATGCTTGATCCGTTGTTGATGAGATGTTAAGTTTATTGGGAAGGATTCATAAGATCTTGGTCCTGTCTCGTTATTGTAAGCTATACTAAATTCCCTTGGAGATGTGCCTGATGTGCAGATAAAATGTTATTTTAGTGTCAGGGATGTGTGTCATTCATTCTGAACCCTATTTTGAAATTGGCGGATGTTTTGAAATTTGTGTGAAATTTGGTCAAACTGCCATTATCTGACCTCTATTTTCGGTAGTGGAAATGGGTGAATGGAAGTTTTTTTGTACTTAATCTATAGACGAAATGGAGGTTTAGCACCATAACTATAGTTTTAGTAGACTTGAACATTGGAATTAGCTGAAAATGGGGCTCAAAGTGGGCAAAATCGCCGATTGTTTAGGAAGTAGTAGGAGTAAACAAATCATGCTATGGGTCAATACACTTCAATTGGCGAGTCTTAAATATTTTTGCCTAAGTGCGCTGATATTGTTTATACTATTTTTACAATGATGTAGTAATATCTACATAGCAGAAAATCTTTTAATTTTTGTAAGAATAAAAAATGAATAGACAGCAAATGTAATGTAAGAGGGATCTGGAGACATGATTAATTAACAGATCAAATGTTATTTTAGTGCCAGGGATATATGTCTCATTTATTCTGAACCTTATTTTGAAATTGGTGTCTTTGGAAATTTGTGTAAAATTGATCAAATTGGCAATTTCTGACCACTCTATTAGGCAGTTCAAATCGGTAAATTGGCGGTTTCTTGTACTCAATTGAAAGAATAAATGGAATTCTAGCGAAATATCTAAACGTTTGATAAATGGAAACATTAAAATTGACCGAAAATAGGGTTCAAATATAGCGAAATCGCCGATAAATAAATACGAACATTTCCGCTACTTTGAGCTCAGTTTTAGGCCATTTCTATTACTAAAATCTATCAAAATCATTAACATTTCTTTAATATATCTTCCATTCTATTAAATGGGACCAAGAAATATTAAATAGAACTATAAATAGCATACGAAAATAGACCTCAAAGTCGCTGTTTTAATCCAAAATTAACCTCGGTTTTTTATCACTTATTCACTTAATATTAACTGTATCTAGCATATATGGTACAGAATGGTACACACTTATTATATAAATGTGTTATTCTTATATCTAAACACTCAATTGTACCACTCAAAGCTTATTTTAAAATAAATATGAATTTAAGCTACGAGTATGTAGTTCCCAATTCTACCAAGGGATGGCAGCACCACCTGGGTGGTCGGAAGGAAGAGGGCGGAGCTACCCCACACACTAAATTCAGAGTATTTCGGGAAATAGAGTTTAAATGTTCTCTTTTTTTGCTATATAGAATATACACCTAATACAGATCATTTTAGGATATCTAAAGCTGTAAAATGCAAAACATTAAGTCAATTTTACGGATTAAAGAATACACCCTAACAAAATGGCGGCGATCGGAGGGCGGAGCCTATCGATTCCTATAATACTTATATTATTAGTTACGGCTTATTATTTTTATATATAATCTATTTATTTCAACTATGTATTAGCTAATGATAACATATATTAGATTATTAATGTAAATATACAGTGTTTCGGTTTATTTGCGGTGTAGAACTTTGTGTTAAAATGACTAAATTGTCATTTTCCGACCCCTATTTTGGGTAGTTGAAATTGGTAAATGAACTGTTTCTTGTGCTCAATCGATATAATAGAAGTAATGGTATTAAAATAGCTAAAAAAATGGTTGATTGGAATGAGGTAATTGGCCTAAAATAGGCGTCAAAATCGAAAAATAAAAAAAAATGTATAAATGAATATGGGAGTTACACATACACACTAAAAGGGATTGGGAGCTTTAATTCGACTCTTTGAAACTGCAACGAGTCACACAATGTTTATTTTGATGATAGAGAAAACGTGGTGCCAAATACTAACTCACACACTCACATACTTAACTCATAACACTAATACCTCATAATACCTCATAAACTCTTATTTTTATATTATATATTGCATTAACCCTTTGACTGTACTATATGAAAAAAATCCTACATAACAAACACTGCAGTGTTTTAACTTCAACCTTACTAAAATGGAAAAGAAATCTGACCATTTTTTTTTTTACACACTTTGCAATCTATTTTTGTATAGCATTTATGATTATATTCCCGTTTTTTTGGTCTCATTCGATAGAACGGAAGATATACTACAGAAATATAAATGCTTTTGATTGGTTTAACAATGGTAAGTACCTTGAATCTGAGTGCAAAATAACAAAAATGTTAAATTTTTACTGATGTTTGGGAATACACAAATCACGCTATGCGTCCAATACACGTTAACTGGTGAGTCTTAAAATTCTTTCACACGTGAACTGATATTATTTATACTATTTATACAATAATAAAATAGTCTGTATAACAGTAAACCTTCTATTTTTGGTAAGAAAAAAAAAATAGAAAAGAAAGCAAGAGTAATATAGGAGGGCATAAAGGCGTGATTAATGAACAGTGAACATCTTATTTTAGTTCTAGGAAAGTATATATAGGCCATTTTTGAAAGGGATGGTGCGCCAGTGTCCAAAAAAATCTTATTTTTTCGGCGATTTTGCCGACTTTGACTCCCATTTTAGGCTAATTACATTATTCCAGTCAACCATATTCTTAGCTATGTCACTAGTATTACTTCTATTCTATCGATTGAGCACAAGAAATCGCCCATTCAACTGTTACAACACAAAATAAAGTTGATTGGAATTTGGTAATTTAACTAAATTAATTCAAAGTTCAAAATATTCCAAATTCAAAATAGAATGCAGAATAAACAATGCAGGTATTCCTGACACTAAACTAACATTTCCTCTGTTCATTAGTTATGTTTTCAGTCTTAATAAATGATTTCTATTTTGATTTTTTATACACAAAATGAATTTTTATTCAAAACAAAAAATGGAAGAATTACTCTTATGCAATACTGTAATAATTGTACACATAATATCACCACATTTGTGAACGTATATTAGACAAAAGCAGCTGGCGCGTATTAGAAGTGTAAGGTCATTAAGCATCGGTAAGAATTTAACATTTCCTCTACTTTGAGCTCAGTTTTAAGCCATTTGCAGTACTAAAACTAATCGAAATCATTTTTATATCTCTAGTATGTCTTCCATTCTATCAAATGAGATCATGAAATCGCAAATGCAACTTTACAAAGGATATGAAAAAGAGCTGCAAAGTTGCTGTTTTAATCGAAAATTGAGGGTTTCATTTTTTTTCTCATTATGCACTGTGTGCTGCAGGATTTGTTTTATGTGGAGCATACTTACTAGATAGATGTATTCTCTTAAATCTAGGACCCAAATTTACCACTCAAATCTTATCTGAGTGAGCTGAGCTCAAAATAATCCTAGAGTCTACCTGGAGAAAATTCCAGGGGTCAACGCCCCCGCGGCCCGGTCTGTGACCAGGCCTCCTGTTGGACCAGAGCCTGATCAACCAGGCTGTTACGGATATCTGGCTACACGCAATGCAGCCCGGCTGATCAGGTACCGACTTGAGATGCCAGTCCAGTGCCTGCTTGAAGACAGCCAGGTGCTTGTTGATATATATATGCTGGGAGGCAGTTGAACAATCTTGGGCCCCTCACACTTATTGTGGTACTAAGCCATCGAGAATTTGTTTTCTGCAGTCCATTTAAACGTGTCTTCAATGGTGGACAGTCATACAGATTCGTGATGTCTGATATGAGGATGAGGAATAGGATGGGAGCAAGTACTGTGCCTTGTGGAACAGAGCTTTTCACAGTAGCTGCCTCAGACTTTACGCATTTTGTGTGCTATTACACCTGGTCACACTTGTCAAAGGCTTTTGTAAAATCTGCATTCTGTTTATCTTCTAGAGCATCCAGGACCCTGTCATAGTGGTTCAGTAGTTGGGACATACAGGAGCGGCCTGCTCTAAACCCATATTGCCCTGGGTTGTGAAATTGATGGGTATCAAGATGGGTGGCAATCTTGCTTCTTAGAACCCTTTCAAAGATTTTTATGATATGGGACGTTAGCACAATTGGTCTGTAGTTCTTTGCTATTGCTTTACTGCCCCCTTTGTCTCCCTACGTATTTCAGAGACAATATTGTTTTTGATATGATGATATTTCGTATCAGATCATCATTGTTGGTGAAGATGAGGTCCAGCTTATTCTCTAATCTTGTGGGCTCTACTATTTGCTGGTTTAATAAAGTGAACTTGGTGCAGAGATTTAAAAGTTCATTCATGGAGGCGGGTATGCAAATGATAAGGCTTCGGAAGCTATCTTACTTTATTTGTAATAAGGGTGCGAGTACAGGCTGCATGTCAGGGGCCATGCGCCTTGTGAGAGGGAGACGAGTTAGGCCTGTTGACTGACTGAATTTGGGCGCCAAGTGAGGGAAAGGCAGGGGTGAGGCAGACTCACATGGCCCTCTGGCGGGCTGGCAGACAGCATGAGCTGTCTATGCAGACAGTCAGGCTGTCTACATCGCTCGGTCACACTACCTGAATGGCATTAAAAAAACTAGGGTCTCTCTCTCGCAAGAACAGGTCACAGAACACGTAAGAAAAATAATATATACATAAACATATGGACATAGAAAAAAAAACTTCCTCCAGAGAGGGAAGACAAAACATGTGCTTCGTGGTCTAAGACAGTGAGCATCGATGCAGCACTGCACGCCTTCCTGCATCTGGATGCATTCTGCAACACTGGCGTAACAGGGTACGGTCTCCGTAGTAGCCACTGCAGGGGTTACTGTCGCTGTGCGTGTGGAGAGAGTCGTGACAGGGATGTCTCGGCGTGACAGGGACGTCTCGGCAAAACATCTGGAGGTCGTAACAGCATACACCATACTGCAGTGAGTGGGCTAGCAGTAAAAGTGACATTATCTTAGTACAGGCTGCTCACTGAAGGGCTGACAGTCGCCTGCCGACAGGCTTAACTGTGGCTTGGCGAGTGACAGGCTTAACTGTGGCTTGGCGAGTGACATCTCTTGACAGTAGAAGTTACAGCAGAGGGCAGTGTAAGCGTCCCCAGACTGGTCATCTGTAATAACTGGACTGGCGGTCTTGGAGGTGAAGTGGAATGGTTTCGTACGAGCGTCAATCACATACAGGGTGACAAAGTAACAAACAGATGACAAAGTAACACACAGGTGCACAGGTGCTACATAGGACACACGAGAAAACTGCAAACATACTACATATGTGGTACAAACATAGCTTTTCTATGTAAAAAATCGTCACTAAGCAATACACGAACATGTGAGAATACTGACTGAGAAATAATTAACACTGGACTTATATCTTTCAAACTTCTCGACAATAAAATGCACATGGTGAAACAGCACTCGAGACATCATATAGGTGATGTAAGGCGTGACATCAGCAGACATTGCGAGGAATGTCAGGCAATATCGTGTGGGTGAGTGACATGATGATGGATGTCATGGAGTGACATCAGTGGAGTGACGTCGTGGAGTGGGCAGCATCAAAAATTATTTGGACGAGGAATATCAGATTCACTTTGGTGTGCAATACCCACAATCATCACTTGTCCTTTCACTGCATAACATACATTCTTCAAGCCAATTGTATGAAAGATCATATCCATCTTCTTTCAGTGACTTCATTAGGAAATTTTTATAATCCTTAATTGTCTTTTTATAATCCTTAATTGTCTTGAATGTCTGCAAACTATCAGAATGGTTAATGAGGAGATTAATAGGTAAGAAGGTAACACCTATATGTCCTTCACAGTCTCCGTCTTCCTTTGTGCAAGCTGCTGCCATTTCCACGAAAACATGAGTGCCATCATTCAGAACCATTCGTACCACCAGTTCATAATCAATGGTATCCTCATCTTCACCGTAGTATAAATGGTACAAGCGATCCACTTTGTCTAAGTCTATTTTGAAGTCTCTTTCAACGCCATTAAATTCCCAAAAGGAAATATGACGTTTAAACTTGTCTTGATGTTTGAGAGCATTTCCCACCATTTCATCAATTTGGGAAACTGTTGATACCTCCTTAACAATGGACTTGAAGGTAGTGGAAGAGGAAGAGTTTACCTCCTTAACAATGGACTTGAAGCTTTTTGAAGTAGAGGAAGAGGAAGAGTTTTCCAGGGATTTCAAAGGTTGTGAAAGCATTGTTTCTTGTGATGATTCAATCTCCATTTTTCCTTTTAGTTCAAAAGTTTGATGTAACACATGTTGTGGTAATGTAATCTCCATTCTTCCTGGTATTTCCAAAGTTTCTGGTAAAATAATCTCCAGTCTTCCCTTTAATTCCAAAGATGGTGGTAGTGTAATCTCCATTCTAGTTTGTAGTGGGTGGTGTCTTCTCCTCTATCTGGGTTGGGCTGGGCAGGGAAGAAGTTTGTTAGTGGAAGATTACCTCTCAACTGGCAAGACTTCAGTCACCCCTGACTTTTTATATGTATTCAAGAGGGGGAGCTTGGATAATTCCTTTCTCTCTTTGCTGGTTTTTCCCACAATCTCTGGTAAAAACCCATTGTGGATATTGCTTTAGAAACTTTTTGTCACCACACCAACTAGCAGTTTGAACTGTTGTACCATTTACAACAGATCGCAAAAATAACTCCCTACGAAAGCAAAAGACTCTTTGCTGGTTTTTCCCACAATCTCTGGTAAAAACCCATTGTGGATATTGCTTCAGACACTTTTTGTCACCACACCAAATAGCAGTTTGAACTGTTGCACCATATGCAACAGATCGCAAAAGTAACTCCCTACGAAAGCAAAATACTCGGCAGGCAATGTAGCATAGTATCCTCTATGAAAAGCAAGAGTACCATAAGTGCCAGGGGCCCAAGATTACCCCAGTATAAATCAGGAGCAGGGGACTGTGGAAGAAAAAAAAATAAATAAGGTTTCTGAAGAGAATCCTAAAGATTCAAATCAGCTTTCATAGATGATACACAGAATTTAAACCAAAAATAAGATGGACAAGGGAGATCAGATTCACTGTTTGGTATGTAATCTCCATATCCATCTTCAATCAGTGACTTAATTAGGAGATCTTTATAATCCTTACTTGTCCTTAACATTTCACTTAAGAGGAGATTAATAGGTAGGGAGGTCATTCTTATCTTTCCTCCAAAGTCTCCGGAATCTCCGGAATCAAAACCTTTTTCAGTCGCGCAAGATGCTGTCATTTCTACGAAAACATAAGTATCACCACAATTCATTCGTACCACCAATTCATAAACATTGGTACCATGATCTTCTTTGCAGAATATATGGTACAAGCGATCCACTTTGTCTAAGTCTATTTTAAAGTATGACAAATCAAAGTTGACCTCCATTTCCCAAGAGGAAACATGACGTTTAAACATGCCTTGATGTTCGAGGGCATTTCCCACCATTTCATAAATTTGGGAAACTGTTGATACCTCTTTAACAATCGACTTGAAGCTTTTTGAAGTAGAGGAAGAGGAAGAAGAGCATCCTATGTCCAAGTTGTTTCCCAGGGAGTTCAAAGGGTGTTGTACATCTTTAGAAGGTTGCTCAGAAACAGGTTTTAGGTGTTGTACTTCTTCAGGTAGGTGTTGTACTTCTTCAGAAGGTTCCATTGTTTCTTGTTCAGAAGACGATTGTGATGATTTAATCTCTAGTTTTCCTTTTGGGTTGGGTTGGATAGGGGCTTGAGAAGAAGTTCGTTAGTGTAAGATAACCACCTCTTAACTGACAAGACTTCAGTTACTCTCTGACATTTTATATGAGGGATTCCTTTCTCTCTTTGCTGGGTTTTCCCATCATCTCTGGTAAAAACCCATTGTGGATATTGCTTCAGACTTGTTGTAACCACACCAAATAGAAGCTTGAACTGTTGCACCATACCATGCAAGTGGGCTATTTTTTAGTTATGGAAAATGATTATTGGGCCTTCAAATGACCAGTAGGGTGATAAAGGTTTCAAAGGAATACCTAGGGAATAGGATGGGAGCCAGTACTATGCCTTGTGGAACAGAGCTTTTCACAGTAGCTGCCTCAGATTTTACTCGGTTGACTACTACTCTTTGTGTTCTACTTGTTAGGAAATTATAGATCCATCTACCCATTTTTCCTGTTATTCCTTTATCACGCATTTTGTGTGCTAATGGTCACACTTGTCAAAGGCTTTTGCAAAATCTGTGTATATAACATCTGCATTCTGTTTATATTCTAGAGCATCCAGGACCTTGTCTTAGTGGTCCAATAGTTGGGACAGACAGGAGCGGCTTGCTCTAAACCCATGCTGGGTATGGGTATCACGATGGGTGGCGATCGTCCTTCTTAGAACCCTTTCAAAGATTTTTATGATATGGAATTTTAGCACAATTGGTCTGTAGTTCTTTGCTATTGCTTTACTACCTGCTTTGTGGAGCGGGGCTATGTCTAATGTTTTTAGTAACTGTGGGAGATCCCTCTCCATAGGATATTAAAAGCAGGCTCTAATATCTGTTGTAATGGAGAGGAGGCTACTGACTGTGATTTCACTCCAGAAATGATTGCAGTTGGTGTACAATTCTTATCACTAAAAAACCTCTCTCCAGAGTGGCTGTGGCTACCTTGATTTTGACATGGTCTGGATGTTCTGTGTCGCCTTGTACCCTTTAGGTGGTATGCCTGTGTATGGCACATTTCAGGGTAGAAAAGTACTTGTACAAGGTATACAGGCCTAGCTGACATCAGTGACATATACTACATAGAAAGTCCCTTGTTATGCAGAGCATTTCGGGTAAATTAGGTCCTTGTCACAGGATGTGACCCACACCAGTCGACTAACTCTTAGGTACCCATTTTACTGATGGGTGAACATAGACAACCGGGGGCACCATAGAACTATGGTTCACTGAAAATCTGAAATATTGGTGTATTAGTGGTTTATTGTACTCAATCAATAAAATACAAGTAACTATTAAAATACTCCCCTCAATGGGTTTACCAGAGGGAGAAAGGAATTACCTAAGCTTTTCCCTCAAATAAAAAGTCAAGGGTGACTTGTGCTTGTAACAAAGTAACAAGTTCTAAAGTGCCTATAGGAACAACACAGCCTGAGAAATGGGAGGCAAAAAGGTATAATGATCATCTAAGGAAAGGGATGACAGGTACAATTCCTTAGTTCATTACCTACAGCATTATGAAGACAGGAACGGACAAAGCATGGGATGATATTGGGTACCGTGCCTGCTACCTCATAGAGACAATTGTACTAGAGTCAAATGCAGTTAGAATATTTTCCTGAGTTTGTTCACAGACCGTCGGAGGACTGGTATAAAAACTCACCCTGGTGGAATGCCAGGAGACTCCATCAGGAGACTCCATCAGGAGGCTTCCCTGGTGGAATGCCAGGAGACTCCAAAGAGGAAGATCAAACTTATTGGTAAGAAAGAAGAGTACGAGCATAAGCATAAAGAAATTGAGCATATTTGCCACTCAATTATCACAAAGATTGATCAATCAGCTGGAGGTGCTCCAAGTGGTATTAAACCTGGAGGTATGTCAGGAGGCTTCCTGACTTCCCTGGTGGAATACCAGCAGCAGACTTTCAACTATTGGTGGTGGTGGTTTTGGCCATTCCATAGTTTCTGATTCAGTACTACTTCAAGAATGTGTGGGTGTAGATTAAAAGATTAAAACATAATTTTTATTTTATTTATGTATTCATTGATAATTCCTTAAATATTATAATATGGCTTACAAGTTGATATAACCTCCTCTTCAACAAGAGACATCTTTCAGACTAAATAACATAGAGGAAGATTCAACCAAAAAATTATATGGACGAGGAATATCAGATTCACTGTTTAGTATGCAATACCCATCTTCGACCAGCGACTTAATTAGGAGATCGTTATAATCCTTACTTATTCAAAGATATTTTCACCATCATCACCTCACGTTTCACTGCAGATGAGAGAATATATATGGCACAATCAATCATTGAAATCATACAATTCACCGATTAAGTCAATTTCCCAAAAGTGGAAGATCACATCTTAATTGGCAAGAGCTTTCACGGTGAGCCGATTGGTTTTTCTCCACCTAAACAACAAAGACACAAGGGCGGCAGAAGGAGTCTACGGAATCTATTAAGATTTCTGGCGATACCCCAAAAATTCTGTTGTCCATGGTAAAAAAAAAAGGTCACTACTCATCATCTTCCATTATAGAATCTTCAAGCCAATTGTATGGAAGATCATATCCATCTTCTTTCAGTGACTTAATTAAGAGATTTTTATAATCCTTACTTGTCTTGAATGTCTGTAAACTATCTGAATCATAAATGAGGAGATTAATAGGTAAGAAGGTAATACCTATATGTCCTCCACAGTTTCCATACTCAGATTCAAAACCATCTTCCTTCGGGCAAGATGCTGACATTTCCATAAAAACATGATTTTCATAATGATTCATTCGTACCACCAGTTCATAATACACATAATCATCGTCGTCTTCTTCACCATAGTATAAATGGTACAAGCGATCCACTTTGTCTAAGTCTATTTTGAAGTCTCTTTCAACTCCATTCAATTCCCAAAAGGAAATATGACGTTTAAACTTGTCTTGATGTTTGAGAGCATTTCCCACCATTTCATCAATTTGGGAAACTGTTGATACCTCCTTAACAATGGACTTGAAGCTTTTTGAAGTAGAGGAAGAGGAGAGTTTTCAGGGATTTCAAAGGTTGTGAAAGCATTGTTTCTTGTGATGATTCAATCTCCATTTTTCCTTTTAGTTCAAAAGTTTGATGTAACACATGTTGTGGTAATGTAATCTCGTTTCTTCCTGGTATTTCCAAAGTTTCTGGTAAAATAATCTCCAGTCTTCCCTTTAATTCCAAAGATGGTGGTAGTGTAATCTCCATTCTAGTTTGTAGTGGGTGGTGTCTTCTCCTCTATCTGGGTTGGGCTGGGCAGGGAAGAAGTTTGTTAGTGGAAGATCACCTCTCAACTGGCAAGACTTCAGTCACCCCTGACTTTTTATATGTATTCAAGAGGGGGGGGGGAGCTTGGATAATTCCTTTCTCTCTTTGCTGGTTTTTCCCACAATCTCTGGTAAAAACCCATTGTGGATATTGCTTCAGACACTTTTTGTCACCACACCAAATAGCAGTTTGAACTGTTGCACCATTTGCAACAGATCGCAAAAATAACTCCCTACGAAAGCAAAAGACTCTTTGCTGGTTTTTCCCACAATCTCTGGTAAAAACCCATTGTGGATATTGTTTCAGACACTTTTTGTCACCACACCAAATAGCAGTTTGAACTGTTGCACCATTGCAACAGATCGCAAAATAACTCCTCAACAAGACTCTTTGGTTTTCCCACAATCTCTGGAAAACCATTGTGATATTGTTTCAGACATCCCCAATAGAGTTTGAACTGTTGCCCATATCACAGATCGCAAAAGTAACTCCCTACGAAAGCAAAATACTCGGCAGGCAATGTAGCATAGTATCCTCTATGAAAAGCAAGGGTACCATAAGTGCCAGGGGCCCAAGATTACCCCAGTATAAATCAGGAGCAGGGGATGTCTTCAATCAGGCCCTAGCCAGGTCACCTCTTCTTCAACAAGAGACATCTTCCATCATAGATGATACCCAGAATTTAAACCAAAAATAAGATGGACGAGGGAGATCAGATTCACTGTTTGGTATGTAATCTCCATATCCATCTTCAATCAGTGACTTAATTAGGAGATCTTTATAATCCTTACTTGTCTTCAACATTTCACTTAAGAGGAGATTAATAGGTAGGGAGGTCATTCTTATCTTTCCTCCAAAGTATCCGGAATCTCCGGAATCAAAACCTTTTTCAGTGGCGCAAGATGCTGTCATTTCTACGAAAACATAAGTATTACCACAATTCATTCGTACCACCAATTCATAAACATTGGTACCATGATCTTCTTTGCAGAATATATGGTACAAGCGATCCACTTTGTCTAAGTCTATTTTGAAGTATGACAAATCAAAGTTGGACTCCATTTCCCAAGAGGAAACATGACGTTTAAACATGCCTTGATGTTCAAGGGCATTTCCCACCATTTCATAAATTTGGGAAACTGTTGATACCTCTTTAACAATCGACTTGAAGCTTTTTGAAGTAGAGGAAGAGGAAGAAGAGCATCCTATGTCCAAGTTGTTTCCCAGGGAGTTCAAAGGGTGTTGTTCTTCAGAAACAGGTTGTTCTTGTTCAGAAACAGGTTGTAGGTGTTGTTGTACTTCTTCAGAAGGTTCAAAAACAGGTTGTAATGATATCACCATTGTTTCTTGTTCAGAAGACGATTGTGATGATTTAATCTCTATTTTTCCTTTTAGTTGTGGTAGTATAATTTCCAGTCTTCCCGTTGGTAGTGTAATCTCCATTCTAGTTTGTAGTGGTGGCGTCTTACTCTTCCTCTATCTCTGGGTTGGGCTGGATAGGGGCTTAAGAAGAAGTTCGTTAGTGTAAGATAACCACCTCTTAACTGACAAGACTTCAGGTACTCTCTGACTTTTTATATGAGGGATTCCTTTCTCTCTTTGCTGGGTTTTCCCATCATCTCTGGTAAAAACCCATTGTGGATATTGCTTCAGACTTGTTGTCACCACACCAAATAGCAGCTTGAACTATTGCACCATACCATACAAGTGGGCTATTTTTTAGTTATGGAAAATGATTTTTGGGCCTTCTGGAACAGAGCTTTTCACAGTAGCTGCCTCAGATTTTACTCTGTTGACTACTACTCTTTGTGTTCTACTTGTTAGGAAATTATAGATCCATCTGCCCATTTTTCCTGTTATTCCTTGTCAAAGGCTTTTGCAAAATCTGTGTATATAACATCTGCATTCTGTTTATATTCTAGAGCATCCAGGATATATATATAAATGTAAGGGAAAAGCTTGGGTATGTTTTCAAGGGTGACAGAACATCCCAGCCGAGGAGAGCAGACAGCAGACATTAGTTATTGTATTCTTCATCTTCTTCATCAGAGTATTCAGCAAACCTATTATACAGAGGAGGAAGATCAGATACACTGTTTGGTATGTCATATCCATCTTCTTTTAGTGACTTAATTAGGAGATCTTTATAATCTTTACTTGCCCTGAATGACTTTAAACTACTACTAATAGTAGCATCGTGAGTGAGGAGATTAACAGGTAAGAAGGTAATACCTATATTTCCTCCACAGTCTCCATACTCTGATTCAAAACCATCTTCCTTCAGGCAAGATGCTGACATTTCCACAAAAACATGAGTATCCTCATGAAGATGATTTTCATAATAATTCATTCGTACCACCAGTTCATAATACACATAATCATCGTCGTCTTCTTCACCGTAGAATATATGGTACAAGCGATCCACTTCGTCTAAGTCTATTTTGAATTCTCTTCCAACGCCATTCCAGTCCCACAAGGAAATATGACGTTTAAACTTGTCTTGATGTTCGAGAGCATTTCCCACTATTTCATAAATTTGGGAAACTGTTGATACCTCCTTAACAATCGACTTGAAGCTTTTTGAAGTGGAGGAAGAGGAAGAAGAGCATCCTATGTCCAAGTTGTTTTCCAGGGAGTTCAAAGGGTGTTGTACATCTTCAGAGGGTTGCTCAGAAACAGGTTCAGAAGGTTGCTCACAAACAGGTTGTATGTGTTGTACTTCAGAAGGTTGCTCCGAAATAGGTTGCTCAGAAGACGGTTGTAGTTCCATCTCCATTCTAGTTTGTAGTGGTGGTGTCTTACTCTTCCTCTATCTGGGTTGAGCTGGGCAGAGGCTTGGGAAGAGTGTCTTACTCTTCCTCTATCGGGTTGAGCTGGGCAGAGGCTTGGTAAGAAGTTCGTTAGTGGAAGATCACCTCTCAACTGGCAAAACTTCAGTCACCCCTGACTTTTTATATGAGGGAGAAGCTTGGGTGTTTCCCATCATCTCTGGTAAAAGCTTGAACTGTTGTACCATACCATGCAAGTGGGCTATTTTTAGCGTAGACTTTACCAATGAATTGTATGACTTCAATGAGTGGTTACTGATCTGTTAAGTTGCTATTTGTATTAAATAGAGAAATAAATATATTGAAAATTAAAAAAAAAAATGGAATATTTCTTTTCCTTAAAAAGATAAAAAAAAACTTTTCTAACTTGTTACTCCTCCTGTCTTGGCTGGATATTTTCCGCTCTTAATTTATTTATTTTTGTTAAGATCTAGGGGCATCTAGGGAGAATACCAACAGGGAAGTCACATACTTTTCAGTCCTGAAATACCAGCACTAGGTATTTGCAATTATTAGATGAATGAATAAATGAAACAAGAATAATGTTTTAATCTTTTAATCATTTAATACCCCACCCAGACATTAAAAACATTAAGAAGCACTCTAAATCAAACTCTTTAAAATTTAATTTGTATTAAGAATTTAGTCTACCTCTTCAATGGTAGGACCAGAACCACCACCACCACCAGTAGCCCCAGGGGCACCAGAACCACTACCTCCTGGCATACCTCCAGTCATACCACCAGGGAAGCCTCTTGGTATACCACTTGGGAAGCCTCCTGGTATACCACTCGGAGCACCTCCAGATGCTTGATACATCTTTGTGATAATTGGGTGGCAAATGTGCTCAATTTCTTTCTGCTTATGCTCGTACTCTTCTTTCTTACCAAGCTGATTTGAATCTAACCACTTGATTGCATTATTACAAGCTTCCAGAATCTTGTTACGATCCTCTTCAGAAACCTTATCCTTGAATTTTTCTTCTTCTATAGTAGACTTCATATTAAAACAGTAAGATTCTAGGGAGTTTTTGGCAGAAACACGATCCCTCTGTTTCTCATCTTCATCTTTGTACTTTTCTGCATCTTTTACCATGCGTTCAATTTCTTCTTTGCTCAGACGGCCCTTGTCATTGGTAATAGTTATCTTGTTTTCCTTTCCAGTGCTCTTATCAACAGCAGATACATTTAATATACAATTAACATCTACATCAAAAGTAACTTCAATCTGAGGTTCACCTCGAAGTGCTGGAGGTATGCCAATTAGCTCAAATTTACCGAGAAGGTTGTTATGCTTGGTCATTGCACGTTCTCCTTCACATACCTGAATGAGTACACCTGGTTGGTTATCCGAGTAAGTGGTGAAAGTCTGAGTCTGCTTGGTTGGAATAGTTGTGTTGCGTTTTATTAGAGTAGTCATTACTCCTCCAGCTGTCTCGATACCCAAAGAAAGTGGAGTTACATCAAGTAGAAGCAAATCCTGAACAGCTTCAGACTTATCACCACACAAAATAGCAGCTTGAACAGCTGCACCATATGCTACTGCTTCATCAGGATTAATAGATTTGTTCAGTTCCTTTCCACTGAAGAAGTCCTGCAAGAGCTTCTGAATTTTGGGAATGCGAATAGATCCTCCCACAAGAACAATATCTTGAATCTGAGCTTTGTCCATCTTTGCATCACAAAGAGCCTTTTCAACAGGCTCCAGAGTTCCACGGAACAAGTCTGCGCACAGCTCTTCAAAACGAGCACGTGTAATAGAGGTGTAGAAGTCTATACCCTCAAATAAGGAGTCTATTTCTACACTAGCTTGAGTTGATGAAGACAGAGTGCGCTTTGCACGTTCACAAGCAGTACGAAGTCTACGAAGGGCACGCTTGTTTTCAGATGGGTCCTTCTTGTACTTTTTTTTAAACTCTTGTATGAAGTGATTCACCATACGATTGTCAAAATCTTCACCACCCAAGTGAGTGTCACCTGCAGTAGACTTTACTTCAAAAATACCATCCTCGATTGTTAGGATGGATACATCAAAAGTACCGCCACCAAGATCGAAAATCAGTACATTTCTCTCACCACATACTTTCTTGTCAAGCCCATATGCAATGGCAGCAGCAGTAGGTTCATTAATGATGCGCAATACATTCAAACCAGATATGGTACCAGCATCTTTGGTAGCCTGACGTTGAGAATCATTAAAATAGGCTGGGACTGTAATTACGGCATCTTTCACTGTAACTCCTAGGTATGCTTCTGCAGTTTCCTTCATTTTTATTAGCACCATTGAAGAAATTTCTTCAGGATTAAATGTTTTCTTATCGCCTTTGTACTCTACCTGAATCTTTGGCTTGGTATTATCGTTTATAACAGTGAAAGGCCAGTGTTTCATGTCAGACTGGACATTATGATCATCAAACTTCCTGCCAATCAGTCTCTTTGCATCAAAAACAGTGTTTTGGGGGTTCATAGCCACCTGGTTTTTCGCAGCATCTCCAATAAGACGCTCAGTATCTGTGAAGGCCACATATGAAGGTGTAGTCCTGTTGCCCTGGTCATTCGCAATTATTTCAACTTTTCCATGTTGGAATACACCCACACAGGAATAAGTAGTTCCCAAATCAATCCCCACTGCTCTTGCCTTAGTCATTGTTTTAGTTCTGTAAAAAAATATTTTATAATCAGAATGGAAATGGCATTTAATTAATTGTCTATAAAAACTATAGTCAGTCAATATCTTTATAAATCCTGAAACTACAGCTTACATACTTAACTGAATCCATCTTAGTTAGTTATATACTTTATGGTGTTAATAAATTGGTTTATATACTAATAAAGAAAATAAATATTTTATGCTTTTGAGTACATCTTAACTGTCAAAAAAGATAAATTATTCACTCAGAGTTATCTTAAATAAATCAGGCGATCGGTAAGTACCGGCTTTAAGAATGACTGAACAACACTTTCTGAGGGTCTATTGATAAACCTCACGTATATATATATGTCGTGCCGATTAGGTAAAACTTGCGATTTTGGCTTAAACAGCAACGCTCACCTTGCCATATAAGACAAGTGAAAATTTGTGTATGCAATAATTTCGCCAAAATCATTCTGAACAACATAACGAAAAAAATATATTTCATTGCGTTTGTTTATTATTAAATTAATGTTAACGTATCTAAAATATATTTAGTTGGGTTAGGCTAAATTAAATTGCGCTTGTTGTAATAAGGTTAGGTAGGTTTTCAAAGTTTCTCTTGGTACAAAATTACAAATTTTTACATTAACATAAATGAAAAAAAATATATCTTTAAACGTATAAGAGAAAATTTTAGAAAGGACTTAATTTTAGATGAGTTCTTGCTAATTGACCAGTTTTACCTAATCGGCACGACATATATATTGTTTTAAAATTCGAAAATTAAGATTTCAAATTCCCAAATTGTAAACTTCAAAAAAATAGATACAATTTAACCAAATCTTTATAAAGTTCCTCCAAAGACTCATTTTCTTTTTTCATCCTATTATGAAAATCCAACAAATTGCAGTGGTATTTTTTTTTAAAACAACAGATAACCATTTCTTCCTCTTTTGGGGATAATGATTTTGTCATCCAGACTGCTGCTAACTTCCATAGGATCAAAAAACTATCCTTGCCTTTACAGATCTAATCTTTATGAATGCTAAACTAGAGTAACACCTAATATTTTAAAATGTACAATTAAAAAAAAAATAAAAAAAATAACGCAGATTAAGAACGAGGGAGAGTCCTTAAAAACAAAAACAGGATGTAACTTCCGGGGTTGGGAGATAGAAAATCTCAAATTTCATTTTTCAAATCTCAAATCTCAAATCTCAAATTTCATTTTTCAAATCTCAAATCTCAAATTTCATTTTTCAAATCTCAAATCTCAAATTTCATTTTTCAAATCTCAAATCTCAAATTTCATTTTTCAAATCTCAAATCTCAAATTTCATTTTTCAAATCTCAAATCTCAAATTTCATTTTTCAAATCTCAAATCTTAAATTTCATTTTTCAAATCTCAAATCTTAAATTTCATTTTTCAAATCTCAAATCTTAAATTTCATTTTTCAAATCTCAAATCTTAAATTTCATTTTCTACTGTATCATCTAGTTTGGATCATTTAAAAACAAAAACAGGATGTACCTTCCGGTGTTGGTATGATAGTTACATTGTGGGAACACCAACTGTTGCTACACTATTCTATATGATAGTTGCATTGTGGGAACACCAGCAGTGTTGCTACACTATTCTATATGATAGTTGCATTGTGGGAACACCAGCAGTGTTGCTACACTATTCTAACAAATAGAAGACAAATATAAAATTTCATTTTCTACTAAACAGGATGTATCATCCGGTATTGAGCAAGGGAGCTTTTATCTGAGCTGGAAAAAACAGGATGTACCTTCCGGTGTTGGGAGATATTGTAGACAAATATAAAGTTTCATTTTCTACTAACAGGATGTATCATCCGGTATTGAGCAAGGGAGCTTTTATCTGAGCTGGAAAAAACAGGATGTACCTTCCGGTGTTGGGAGATATTGTAGACAAATATAAAGTTTCATTTTCTACTAACAGGATGTATCATCCGGTATTGAGCAAGGGAGCCAGGATGTACCTTCCGGTGTTGGGAGATATTGTAGACAAATATAAAATTTCATTTTCTACTAACAGGACCATCTGGTAAATAATCCACTTGCTCTGTGTTTGTACTCACCTAGTTGTGGTTACAGGGGTCGAGTCATAACTCCTGGCTCCGCCTCTTCACTGGGCGCTACTGGGTCACGTCACTCTCCCCGAGTCATGAGATTTATCATACCTCTGCTTAAAGCTATGTATGGAACCTGTCTCGACTACATCCCTGTCTCGACTACATCGCTTCCCAAGTTATTCCACTTCCTGATCACACACTTCCTGATCACTCTGTGACACTGAAGAAATAATTCCTAACATTCTAACATCTCTGTGATTCATCTAGTCTTCAACTTCCAGCTGTGTCCCATCTCTGGAACTTGTTGCAAACCTTTACACTTTCTCGAGCTTCTTCACGTGCTTGGTTAGGTGTGGGTTCCAAACTGGTGCTGCATAATCCAGTATAGGTCTAACGTGTACAGGGTCCTATTCTTTATAAGATATCAGAATGCTGTTTATAGGTGGAACTGGTGCTGCATAATCCAGTATAGGTC
Organism: Cherax destructor; assembly: GCA_009830355.1. NCBI lineage: Eukaryota > Metazoa > Arthropoda > Malacostraca > Decapoda > Parastacidae > Cherax > Cherax destructor. The sequence continues at coordinate 73,113 of WNWK01006735.1, read as the reverse complement.
TAATGTGTACAGGGTCCTATTCTTTATAAGATATCAGAATGCTGTTTATAGGTTTGCTAGGCACCAGTATGCTGCAGCAGGTATTTGGCTGATGTGCACCTCATGGTGTACCCTACCTCTCCTCCTTTCTGGAGGCCCTTATATCTCCTCTGAACACCTCTTTGAATCTTAGGTTGAACCATTGTCTTACAATGGGCTAATCCATCCTGTCTACTGATTTCCCTGTCAGATCTGTCCCACTGAACTCTTTGCCCACATAGTCACCTTTCTTGTAGTGTTTGGCTTAATTCTTACAACCTTTCCTCCTTCCACTTGTAACTCTACTTTATAACCATGGCCCCAAGGGGTTTCATGTATAATGTCCTCAATAGCTGCACTACTCAGGGTTAATACTAGATTCAGTTTCACCTTCAGGGTTAATACTAGATTCAGTTTCACCTTCAGTTTCTGGTGAAAGTCAAAAAATGAAATGGGAGGGAATAAATTTATTTGTTTTTCAGCAAGAAAATTAGGTATAATTTTACATTACATTATTTTACAACAATAATTTCAACATGTGTGCTTTGGGTACACTTACAGTTAATTAAAGAATTTTAGAGAGAATTTTCTTGTCACTTTCAGTCAAAGTGAAAGGAAATTGAATATCAAAATGGACTATAATGTCTCCTTTCCTGGTATAATCCTTGGAATATGGTAATCCATACCCTTGAAGACGTTTTGTGGTTTGTGGCCGTATGATTTCATTACTGAAGTTTAAGGTAACTTTCTGACCGGCCAGAGTAGGTATATCTACTCGGGCACCACCACACAAGGCATCGTGTAGTGTCAATTTAGCTGTATACTGCAGGTTGGTACCATCACGCTTGAAGTGCTGGTGAGGTTTATCTCTGACCACAAAGATAATATCTGCAGGAATTTTGCCAAGAGACTGATCGCCCTCACGTTCAAAGGTGATTTTAGTGCCTTCCTTCCACCCTGGCTTCACATCTATGGTAAAAATCTTTTCCTCTTCACGACGACGTGTAGTGGAACCATCATTGATTAACAAATTTCTGGTGATCTTAACCTTCTTGGTGACTCCCTTGTAAATTTCTTCCAAGGTGACATACAAGTCAAAGTATGATGAACCAGCAGCTTCTTTAATCACATTGATAGACTGAGTTTGAAGACTTCCAGTCTCTTCAATTTCCATTTTTTCTTCATCTGTCTTCATTTTTAAAGATTGTGATTTAGAAAAGTTGTTTGTAGGAAAAAGGGAAGATGTACCGAGTTCAAAACATTCAAAGGTTCTACAAGTCCGGTCCTGAGGTATGGAAGTATCATCATGGGAGTTAGGAAATAGGGAAGATGTACTGGATCCAAATTTTCCAAATGTTCTTTGGGAAGATGTACTGGATCCAAATTTTCCAAATGTTCTTTGGTAAGATGTACTGGGTCCAAAATATCCAAAGGTATCTTGGTTATTCTCTCGTTCCATCATGAAAAAGTTAGCAGCAAATGGGTCACTAGTGTCAATACCAATAGAAAAGTTAGCAGCAAAGGGGTCACTAGTTCCAAAGAACTTTTTGAAAGTATCACTGGGATTGTTCGTGAAGAAGAAGGAAGAACCACCACCACCAGGACTAGGTATCCCCTCTCCTCTTCTGAGGCCTTCCTCACCATAATGGTGATACACATACCGCTTATTTTTGTCACTCAACACCTCGTATGCCTCTGCTACATCTTTAAATTTTTCCTCTACATCAGTAAACTTGTTTTTGTCTGGATGGTACTTGAGTGCCATTTTTCTGTAAGCTTTCTTGATTTCTTCATCACTAGCATCATTTGAGAGTCCGAGAATTTTGTAATAATCCTTTCCTCCCATACTTAACTGAAGACTTTAAGTATAATAAACTACCCCTAGAGCTGGGCTAGGTATTTAAGGATAATTAGAAGAGTAATTTTTTTATATTAATGACTCTTTGATAAGGAAAATGAAAATAAAAAATGTCATTTGTATTTTTATTTATAGTTAAGTCCATAATTTAAGCATGGAGGAGATTTCGTCAGCGATAAAACAAAGATTCTGAAAATTTTTCGGGAAAACGTAGACCATTTCTCTTATGTCTAGGTCAATAAGCCTGAGCCTCAATGAAGAGTGTAAATCAGACTGCATATGGCCAACAGTAACAGCCTGACTCTCAGTAACAGCCTGACTCCAAAATTCATCTAGTTTGTTCAAAAGTATTTCAACCTCAGCCTTTCCAGGATTAAGCCAAAAGATTTCACTACCATCTGCTATACATCCCACACATTCATAATTTGTTTTAGTTGTTACTTTTCCCAGAGTAATTATTTCACCTGCGATTTTCATAAATTTAAAAGGATTAATTTTTTTCAAGTTAATTGTTTTGGTTTTATGCAATATTTGAAACCAAAGTATTGATATATCAAATTCATAGCCAGTAAGTATTTCATCTATATCAGCCTCAGCCCAAGAATTACAAGAGGCCATAAAATATGACCTCTTTCCATGTTTTTTACTTTTCAATACATTTATTTCTCCCACTAAACGAGACAAAGGCAGTTCATAATCACTATAAGAAGAATGCAACACTGCAGCTTTCATTTTGACAATTTCACAAACAATACTTGTAGTAAATGAGTTCCATATGTCATGGTTACTGTAATCATCATTATATTTGGTATTAACAATGGATAAATGTTCACTAGACTGAATTACACTGATACCGGAATCCATCATCATTATCTTTTTGTGGTAAATGAGTATTGGACTAAAATGGTTTACATATAACTTTACACAGTCTTTTATGAACTTTATACAATTTTTTTTTTATACAATTTTTTATAACTTTTAAAACTAGTAAAAATATTAAATATCCACACCAATTTCTAAAGATATAAAACAAAATTTAATGTGTTCCAATTTTAATTTCAAGAAAGTAAACATACTATATATATATATATATATATTGCAAAAGAAATCTCATCACTACACATCTTCCAGACTACATCAGGAAAGACTTATTCAAGTAAATTATATAAGAAGATCAAATTCATTGCTATATCCCCTCCTTCTGAGTTTCAATCAAAACCAGCTGTAATCTCTACGAAAACATATATCATTATACGCCATTTGTACCAACAGTTCATAGTTCATAAAACTGTCACCATCACTGACTCTGTCTTCACTTCCATTGCACTACCATCACCATTTATTCAATTGCACTACTTTCTTCCATTACTGCAACAAACTGGGTCACCTCTTCTTGATTTTGTTTTTGAAGTGGAGGAAGAGGATCTTGGGTAGAAGTTTTCCAAGGAGTCCAGAAGTTCTGGTTCCAAAATCTCAACCCTTCCTTGTTGTTCAAAGGGTTATGTTTCCATTCCTCCTTCTAATTCCAAAAGTTGTTGTAGTGGTATAGAATACCCATCTTCTTCAAGTGATTTAATTAAGATCTCTTTGTAGTTGTTAACTGTCCTAAAGTTATGAAAGACACAATTACAGGCTTTGAAGAGGAGGATATTGATAGGGAGGAAGGTAATAGCTATATCCCCTCCTCCTCTTTCAGAGTTTGAATCAAAACCAACGTCATTCTGGCAACTAGCTGTCATCTCTACAAAAACATGTCTATCATTATACACCATTCGTACCAACAGTTCATAAAAACTGTCACCATCACCGTCTTCGTCTTCAAGGTGGAAGATATGGTACAGGCGATCCACTTTGGTTAAATCTATTTTAAAATTTATCCCATCAAAGTATTCCATTTCCCACCAGGAAACTCTACGTTCAAACATATCCTGATGATTGAGGGCATTTCCCACCATTTCATAAATTTGGGAAACTGTTGATATCTCTTTAACAAGAGACTTGAAGCTATGCTGCTGCTGCTGCTGCTGAATACCCCTCGAAATAGTAGATCCTGTTTGTATTTCTTCCATTGCACTACCACGACCATTACTGCAACAAACTGTGTCACCTCTTCTTGATTCTGTTTTTGAAGTGAAGGAAGAGGCTCTTGGGGAGTCGAGAAGTTCTGGTTCCAAAATCTCAATCCTTCCTTGTCGTTCAAAGGGTTGTGTTTCCATTCTTCCTTCTAATTCCAAAAGTTGTTGTAGTATGTGTTGTAGTGTCTCTACCCTGAGAAGTGGTGTCTGCCTGCTGGACAGGGAAGGTCTTGGGAAGTAGTAGTAGTAGTTTGCTAGTGGAAGGATCACCTCTAACTGGCAAGACTTTTTTAGTAACTCTAACTTTATATATATATATATGAGGGTTTCTTCTTTGGTTCTCCCACATCCTCTGGTAAAACCCTTGAGGGGAAGGAGGGGAGGAGCTTAGGTAACTAACTCACTCACTCTTGCTGGTTTTCCCCCCATCTCTGGTAAAACCCCATTTTATGTGGAAAGAAATAATATCTTTATTTACTACAAGTACATGTACATGGTATACAGACCTAGCTGACATCAATGACATACCTACTATATAGAAAGTCCTTTGTTATGCTGAGCATTTCGGTCAGATTAGGTCAAGTGTCCTAGGATGCGACTTACGCTCAATGTTTCTACCCACCCTGGCTGGGAATCGAACCCAGGCCCTAGCCTTGTGAAGCGAGAGCTTTAGCCACCAGACCATCAGAGCCCCTGGTGGTCTGGTTTGTTTCCCACATCCTCTGGTAAACCCCTTGAGGGGAAGGAGGAGGAGCTTAGGTAACTCACTCACTCTTGATGGTTTTCCTTCCATCTCTGGTAAAAACCCATTTTATGTGGAAAGAACTTATGCTTTATCACTAGTTTCATCCATTCTACCTTTCTTAATGTAATTTAACTTACAATGTTCAAATGAGCAATTTGTGATCATTAGTGTTAAAAATATACAAAAACCATTTCAATACTGAGAATACCTTTTAATAAATGATGAAGTGGTGGCATTATTTGTAACATTATTTAGAAAAGAAATCTCTTTTTCTCATTTCAGTTTTAAGTTTGTAAATAACTCTCCCTGACTTCCCTTACACTCAATTGTTCAGCAAAAATGGAATTGAAGCCATACTTCCAGGCTGCTGCTATTCAAACTTCAGGCGAAAATTGATTGAAGCCGTAGCTTCACATCTCTAACTGGAACTATTGCATATAGTCTTCACTAAAACTAGATTATTATCTTTCAAAGAAGGAGAGTTACAGAGTTTCAAGTTGGATAAATTAAGATTATAAATTGTAAATATAAATTTTATTTCTTGAACATTTAAATGAATTTATGATATAATTTCTTGAGCACTTAGATGAATTTATATATCCCATTGTTGGTAGTTTTGAAAGTATGGCAAAAAGCAGAAAGTGATAGCAGCTCCAAATCCATCTTGAGTCTTGAATGAAAGATTTCTTTTGCTAACTTATAGTCTTCTTTGACTTCACTGATGTTAATGATGTTGTTTACATCATCGATTACAATCCTGGGTAGGACCTCTGAGTAGTGTTTAAGTTGATCCTTGTGATGATTCCTGACGGTCAATTGACACAGAAACTTGAGGGTGGGTGGGTTACGATTACTACTACTACTACTTGGCGGCGGCGGAAAAAGAGTTGTAGTTTATACCCGTCTTCTTGAAGAGCACTTATAGTTTTTTCCTTATGGTAATCGGTCATCACTGTGAGGTTATTGCCAAGATTATTAGCAAAGAGATTGCCGTTGAAGGTTACGTACATGTAACCTCTAAATTTCCACATATGTGGATCTTCAAAAAAACGGCATCTAACTAGCAACATCTCAACAAAAATAGGATGCCCTTTGTATTCCATTCTAACTACTATTTCTAGTTTGTATTTACATCTGAGACTTGAAGTATAATTGCTGAGGTGGTACAGGCGATCCACTTTCTTATGGTCCAACTTGAAGCTCTGTAACTCTCCTTCTTCCCACAAATCCTTTTCACATGGGGGGGTTCGACGGTCGTATGACTCTTGAAGTATGAGACTGAAATTCACCATTTGGTAAAAGTCTGAAACTGTCGAGATCCCTTCCACTATAGACTTGAAGCAGCAGCAGCGTTGTTTTTTTTTGGGTGGTGGTGTTGATGTATCCATGTTGGTAACCCAGTCTTCTTCTGACAGCAGGAGATTATCAGAATACTACTACTATGAGATTGATGTAGTCTCGGCAGTTAGCAGACGTGAACTGAACCATGCTCCACCACCAAAAGGAAAAGGAGGAGTGAGCGGTGTTGGAAAAAACCCAATGCGCATGCGCATATCCTAGCGGTGTGTGCGCATTGTTATCAAACCCTCAAAATGTAAACTATATACAAAAAGTCAAATTTGATTTATGAGATAGTGAAATTTAAGATTTAACTCAAATTTTAGCACCCTGCAAATTTATTTTAATGAAAAATCCAGAGAAATCAAATATATTTTTTAGTAAAATAATCCGTTTAACCCATAATTCATATAGTTAAACAATTGAAGGAACTTTTTATTTATTTGTTCCCACCCTTATCTATTTAAAATAAAATTGGCTTTATTGTACACTCTATACATTATCTACAAACTATTGTAATAGCAAATAAGGTTTCAAAGGCTCTTTTGGGCCGAAAGGTTCTTCTCCCTGATGTGGTAATGAAATAACATAAGGGTTCAAAGGCTCTTCTAATAGCCTGAAAAAGTTATTCTTTTCCCTGATAGGGTAATGAGAGAACATATTTTTCCTACCCCAATACATAACATCCTGCTCACTCCCCCATCCTCCTCTTCCTCCTCCTGGTGATGAAGGTGGTTCAGTTTATACCTGCTAGCTGCTGAGACTACATTATCTCTCTAACAGTAGTCATCGTCTCTGGTAGAGTTACACAAGAGTTACACAACCGTCCATAACGAGACCATTCACAGAAAGTACAAGGGGAAAAAACTATAAGTACTCTTCGAAAAGACGGGTAGTAGTATTAATAATAATTATTTATCATAACCTACTCACCCTCAAGTTCCTGTGCCACTTGACCATCAGGAATCATCACAAGGACCAACTTAAACACAACTCAGAGGTCATACCCAGGGTATCTAGGACCCCTGGGACTGGAAACAGAGTACACCCACAGATGCAGGGCAAACTCAATGGAAGCCTTTAACTACTTGGGCTGGAATGTAGGTTAAAACAAAATCAAGACAGAGGAGCAATTTGTAAAATTATGAAATTTTACATTCATGTCATGAAGAAGATAAGATAGGGAAGCCCCATTATTTTGTATAACATTTAACATGGATAAATAAAGCTGATAAATTTTATAATATTTATTTTATAAAATCTTTACATATAGCAACTATTTCAAAAATATGTATATATACAATGTATTTTTACATTACATAACATAATGATGAAACAAAACACACTTTCTATCTCTCTCAATTATATAATTTCTGTTAACTGACACCACGAACACTTAGAAATAATTACTCTATTATTTCTATCTCTGATGATGATTTAAGCCTTTTCACTTTTTGTTTTCTTAAATGAAAGTTTTCTTTTACTAATTTATAGTCTTCTTTGACTTCACTGATGTTAATGATGTTAATGATGTTGTTTACATCATTGATTACAATCCTGGGTAGGACCTCTGAGTAGTGTTTAAGTTGGTCCTTGTGATGATGCCTGATGGTCAAGTGACACAGAAACTCGAGGGTGGGTGGGTTACGATTTCTTCTACTTCTTCTACTACTACTACTACTACTACTACTATTCTCTGGCAGGAGTTCTAGTTGATACCCGTCTTGTCGAAGAGCACTTATAGTTTTTCCCCTATTTGTCAGAAGATTATTGGCCAAATAGTTTATATTGTAGGTTATGTAGAGATAACCTCTATCTTCACACGGATGTGGATCGTCAAAAAAACTGCATCTAGCCCACATCTCCACAAAAATAGGACGCTTCTTGTACTCCATGCGCACCACTAGTTCGTATCTACATCTGTGAATGGTCTCGTCACTGTAGAGGTGGTACAGGCGATCCACTTTCTTATGGTCCAACTTGAACCTCTCCAACTCTCCTTCTTCCCACAAATCCTTCTCACATGGAGGAATATGACGTTCGTATGACTCCTGACAGCTGAGACCGTAATCCACCATGGTGTAAAAGTCCGAGATTTCTTCGATATCTTCTTCTTCCATGCCTTTCACCAGAGACTTGAAGCAGTCAGGTAGTGGTAGTGGTGGTGGTGGTGGTGTATCCATGCTGGTCACCTGTCACACTATCAGTAGTAGTACACACTATCAGTAGTAGTATCAGATGACTACTCTCAGTAGTAGGACCACATGACAGACAGCTTGGTTGTAGAGAGAGAGAGTGATGTGGTCTCATCAGCTAGCAGGCGTAAACTGAACCATCACTACCCCCAAGAGGTGTAGGGAAAACCCCAGTGGGAAAACCCAGTGCGCGCGCACCAGCGCCAGTTATTTTTTTTTACCTCTGGTAAATTTAGAAAGAGTTGGTGAGAAAACCTTCAAAATGCACACTACATATAAAGCCAGGGTGATTCTCTATTTCATCAAAGCTCCAACTCATACCATCGTTCAGGAATAATAGAAGAAAAGTTTGAAAAAGGAGAACCTTTCAGTCTCAAAGAAGAGCCTTTTGACCCTTATGTCCAGGGAGAAGAACTTTTCAGCCTAAAAGAGCCTTTGGACCCTTATTTCCTTCTCAGGGAGAAGAACTTTTCAGTCTGAAAGAGCCTTTGGTCCTCTCATTACCTTATCAGGGAGAAGAACTTTTCAGCCCATCAGAATAGCCTTTGGACCCTTTTGTCCTCTCATTACCCTATCAGGGAGAAGAACGTTTCAGCCTAAAAGAGCATTTTGACCCTTATGTCCTTTCATTATCACATCAGGGAGAAGAACTTTTCAGCCCAGCAGAAGAGACCTTATGTCCTCTCTCTGTTACCCTATTAGGAATAATAAATTTCTAAATAGAAAACTATTTAATGAATCTTTATTTAAATTGTACAGTGATTTGAAAACATACATTGACAGAAAAATGTAAATTTGATAAGAACAAATTTGTGAACAGAAATCTTAATAAATAACCACATCAGTATGGAGACTCAGACAGTCTCCAATAACTTCAAATCTTTTGTTGATAAGGTAAAAACAGTCTCTGATGTTAATGATTTAGTGGGTGAAACCCTCAATCATCAGTATATGTTCGAACGTAAAACTTCACCTTGGGAAATGAACTTATGGGAATATAATGATGAATTACAAAACTTTAAAGTGGATATGAAGAATGTGGGTTGTCGATATATTTTTGTGGAAATGACAGCAAGAAGGAATTTCATTACAGGTTTCAATATTAATGGAGTAGGTTTTATTTATGTTACTTTTGATACCAATATCTTTGCTAATACCATCGGGATAGAGACACATCATAATAAAATTCTTCATTCACTGCAAGAAGATGGATACCAAATACAGAGTTTATTTGATTTATCTCCTGTGACTTCATGGCATAACCCACCCATGCTCAAGTTTCTGTGTCACTTGGCAATCAAAGACTACAAGGAACAATTGAAATTTTACCCAGAGATCCTTCCCCAAAATTTAACTAAGAGTTTGAATGAGTTAATTTATACAAATGAAGCCAAAGAAGACTATGAACAAATGGGTGTAACTATATGATGATGACCAATTACTGTCATGTCAAAATAACACATAAAATAATAAAAATGAGCTTCCTATGGAACTGGTTTACAATTTGACCCATTTCTGGACAATCTCTTCATAAATGCTTATATAAATTGAAAAATTGTCCCAATGATGACAGATTTTTAATGTCAAAGTCAGTTTTGAGTTGTTGTCCTTTGGATCGTGCAGTGTCAGAAATTTGCATCCGGAATAGCTTCAGAGATATGTTTTGTTTTTTTAATGATTGACAATCACGGCAGTGAAGAAGCCATGCATTCACAATAGCAAGATCAAGAAAATAGGTAAACAGATTCATATGTAAATGTTTTTTTGTCATGGGTGTTTTATACATATTCATCAATATGGCAAACTCATTAATACGTTCTGTGTGTGTTTCATAGTTCATGATAACTGCAGGACACTGGAACTGATCTTTCGTCTTTATATCCTCAATTAGAGTGACAGGCCGAATCCCCACATCATTTGTCACTAAAGTGACAGCTTTCTTGTCCTTCCACCTTACAACGAGGATATTATCATTGGTTTTAAAGTCAAAAGTACCCCTGGGTACAATTTTCTTTTCCATTTGTTTAATAGGCATCAGTTCTGGTCTACCACATCTATTTTCAAATACTGTACCAGTATATCTACAGTTATACTCATCTCTTAGTAACTTGATCAAAGGTAGACTTGAAAAGAACTGGTCACCATAAATTACTGATGTCTTGCTTTTGTCGAGAGTTTTTAGAAGTGCCAGAACAATCTTCGAACTTATTGGTAGTTTAGTTTCTTCATGTGTCAGCTTTATGGGATGATTTTCAAAAGTTTTTTTGCCTTCATACATTATCAAATCATGTACGAATCCATCTTCACTTGCCCGACAAAATATTTTGAAACACCATTTGTCTGGGGTTTTATCATTGAATTTTAACTTAACTCTATTAATAAATTGCCTGGGTGTAGTTGGAACTTTCAAGAAAGCAGTAGTTAGTGCAGTGTAAAGGGGTCTTATTTTGTGGAATATATCATTATCATTTATGGGGATCATACTATTATTTAAATTATGTATAATCAATTTAAACCTCTCTAATGACATTACTTCTGTAATCTGGGATATCTTAGTTGCATTTGCCCAATAATCCTCTATGGAGTGGTAAGTTTCAATACCCATAAACAAAAGAATACCTATGAAATTCATTATTTCGTCAGAATTGGTAAAAAAGGAGTATCTATGTTTTTTTCCATGGAATAAAATTTTGTTTGAGATGTGATTATGATATTATCTATAATGCTTTGAGTAAAAAACTGGCTAAAATAAGCAAATGGAGACCTATCTGTAAAAGGTGGCTCTTCATGTTGGTATTCTGTCAGAGGGGTATTTCGAATGAGGTCTCTTTTGTTCCAGTGTACCTCAGCTTGAAGAACAAGTTTATTATGAAGATCTTCTTCATCAGGGTACTTCTCGATTGCAGCAATTCCTATATTTTTCTGGGCTAATTTAGGCTTTTTGGATGGCCTATTTTCTTCCTCCTCATCCTCTTTACTTGACGATATCACATCAATCAATTCCAGATCTGAGTCATTTTCTTCCAAAACACAGTTATCTTCTGAGAGACAATCATAAAATAATTTTTCATTGATCTGGAAGGACAATTAAAACTTTGGTACAAATCAAAGAAAAAAATCACACGTACAAAAAAATATAATATCAATTTTATGATGTAGTCCAATTATTCATGATTGATAATATTACAAAATAATGCCTAAACTAGTACTTACCGACATTACAACAAGAAGATAAAATCTAAGGGGTAAAGGAGGAGTGAGGTAAAAACAATCCTGCTCTGGATGACGCCAAGTTAAACACTGGGCTCTGGACGACGGATGCTAAGCTAGAAGTGTTTATATTTTTTGTCCCTCAACCAATGGGAAGCAACAACGTCATACCACCTATCTAGCTGAGTTATGTGATTGGTCTAAATTAGAAAATGGAAATCCAGATGTGAAAGTGCTAGTCAGGCCATATGATAAGGGTAAAAACAAAGCCACTTTAAAGAGTAAGTTTAGTAGCAGCACTTATAAACTGAGTGAGTGTAAGATATGATACGTGTTCAGTAGTACGCAAAAACAAAACATATCAAAAAAGAAAGAACAAGATAAGAGGTCCATACATTTATTGTTGATGAAGTCCAATCTTCTGGTTATTTTAGCTTATCTATTGATTCATACACTTATTGTTGATGAAATCCAATCTTCTGGTTATTTTAGCTTATCTATTGATTCAACACCAATCGATCAGTTAAGTATTGTACTTAGGTACTTAAAAGATGGACAACCTATTGAACGATTTTTAAACCTTCAAGGAAATAAAAAACATACTTGTGAGGGAATGGAAAATAGGTTTTACAATACTTTGCAAGCTAAACTTTTCAATTAGAAGAGGTTGTATTGAAAATATCTGAATGCCATGATAGAGTGATCTTTCTTTAATTAGGTTAAGAAACACAATTGATTGTTTATAAATTAAAAGAAGAGAAAGAGGTTATAAATACTGGGTACAGGGCTGGACTCAGGGTGCACACTCAACGGAAGCCAACGACTAAGTACTTGGGCTGAATGCAGGGTGATAGGATTGATTAATTAATAGGTTTAAAAACACTTTGTTTTGTTGTGTTAAGCTATAAATTTCATTTTGTACATTCTGGCTAGATTGCTGGAAACAGGGTACACTCACAGTTATGACTACTTTTGGGCTGAATGCAGGGTACTAGTAGGTACACTCCACCACCAAAAGGAGGAGAAGGAGTGAACGGTGTTTGTTTGAAAACACCCAGTGCACGTGCCGATTTCCTAACGGTCTGTGCACATTATCAAACCCTTATTTTCAATCAAATCAGAAGTGTTCAGCAAAAGTTTTACATGAAGAAAATTAGCCTGGATTAATTAAATTCATAAATTGTATACACATTGTTTTTATTGTTTTTCACAAAATATTAGAGTAAATTAAATGTAAATTTACATGAAAAGCCTTCCAGTCTGCTATTCAAACTTCAGGTGATAATTGATTGAAGCCGTACTTCCAGTCTGCTATTCAAACTTCAGGTGATAATTGATTAAAGCCGTACTTCCAGTCTGCTATTCAAACTTCAGGTGATAATTGATTAAAGCCGTACTTCCAGTCTGCTATTCAAACTTCAGGTGATAATTGATTGAAGCCGTACTTCCAGTCTGCTATTCAAACTTCAGGTGATAATTGATTAAAGCCGTACTTCCAGGCTGCTATTCAAACTTCAGGTGATAATTGATTGAAGCCGTAGCTTCACATCTCTAACTGGAACTACTGCCCATATTAACACCATGAACATCTTAACACGATCAGTGGTGCAGTGATAGCCACCTGCACTTTGAAAGCCTTTTCACTTTTGTTTTTCTTAAAAGAAAGTTTTTTGTTAATTTATAGTCTTCTTTGACTTCACTGATGTTAATGATGTTTTTTAAATCATCAATTACAGTCCTGGGTAGGACATCTGAATAGTGTTTAAGTTGATCCTTGTGATAATCCCTGATGGTCAACAAGAGACACAGGAACTTGAGGGTAGTTGGATTACGATAACTACCACCTGGCAGCAGAGATGACAAGAGTTGTAGTTGATACCCGTCTGCTCGAAGAGCACTTATAGTTTTTACCCTACGGTAATTGGTCATCACTGTGAGATTATTGGCCAAGAGATTAGCCAAGAGATTGGCGTTGTAGGTTATGTACAGATAACCTCTAGATTTGCACGGATGTACAATGCATCTAGCCAACATATCCACAAAAATAAGACGCCCTTTATACTCCATGTGTACCACTAGTTCGTATTTAGATATGCGAGGTGTCTCGTCAGGGTAGAGGTGGTACAGGCGATCCACTTTCTTATGGTCCAACTTGAAGCTCTCCAACTCTCCTTCTTCCCACAAATCCTTCTGACACAGAGGGATATGATGGATCTGACTGTCGTATAACTTCTGAAAGTTGACACCGAACTTCGCCATTGGATGAAAGTCCAAGTCTGTCGAGATCTCTTCCACTAGAGACTTGAAGTAGCAGCTTTGTTGTGTTGGTGTATCCATGCTAGTAACCCCGTCTTCTGTCTTGCATCACATCAAGCTTGATGTTGTCTCGGAGGAGTGAGAGGGAGGGTTCACCCACAATGGAAGCCAATGATCATTCGGGCTAGACTCAGGGTACCATGACCAACAGGGTACACCCACAGCCCTGGAACACAGGGTTCACACTCAACTGACACAGGGGGCAAACTCAACTGAAGCAATGACTACTTGAGCTGGATTCAAGGTACTAGAATTTTATTAGGTGTTCCACCACCAAAAGGAGGTTTTGGAAAACACCCAGTGCATCAGAGCATAATTTCATCAATTTTCAATCAAATCACCTTCAGAAAAAGATTCTCAACTATCATAAGAAAAAATAAATGAGATGGAAGATGTATAGGGTAGGTCATGTAGTATTCAGCAAAAGTTGTACGGATTAATTAAAACTTATAAATTGTATACATATTTTTTATTGTATTTCACAAAATATTATTAAATGTAAATTTAAATGAATATATATATATATATATATATATATATATATATATATATATATATATATATATATATATATATATATATATATATATATATATATATATACTTTGGAAGCCTACCAAGATGCTGCTATTCAAACTTCAGGCTAACTGGAACTACTGCCTAAACACCATGAACTACACGGTCCATAGTGCAGTGGTAGCCACATGCACTTTGTTTTCACTTTTTTTTCTTCTCTTAAATGAAAGTTTTTTTTTGCTAATTTATAGTGGCTTCACTGGTGTTAATGATATTTTCTAAATCATCAATCACAGTCCTGGGTAGTAAGTTGGTCCTTGTCCCTGACGGTCAACAAGAGACACAGGAACTTGAGGGTAGGTGGGTTACGATAACTACCACTTGGCAGCAGAGATGGCAAGAGTTGTAGTTGATACCCGTCTGCTCGAAGAGCACTTATAGTTTTTCCCTACGGTAATTAGTCATCACTGTGAGATTATTGGCCAAGAGATTAGCGTTGTAGGTTATGTACAGATAACCTCTAGATTTTCTCATATCTAAAACAATGCATCTAGCCAATATCTCCACAAAAATAAGACGCCCTTTATACTCCATGCGTACCACTAGTTCGTATTTAGATCTGCGAGGTGTCTGATCACTGTAGAGGTGGTACAGGCGATTCACTTTCTTATGGTCCAACTTGAAGCTCTCCAACTCTCCTTCTTCCCACAAATTCTTTTCACACGGAGGGATATGACGGTCGTATGACTCCTGAAAACTGAAACAGAACTTCGCCAGTGGGTAAAAGTCTAATTCTGTTGAGATCTCTTCCACTAGAGACTTGAAGCAGCAACTTTGTTGTTGTGGTGGTGGTGTATCCATGATGGTAACCTGTCTTCTGTCCCGCATCACATCAGGCTGTTATGAGATATATGATCTCGGAGAGTGAGAGGTGTTGGGAAAACCCAGTGCGCGCGCACACCCCTAACAACCCAGTCAGTGCACACACACCGACCTACCTACAATTACTACTATGGTAGCCAGAGATTATCAAACCCTCATATTACATTAGTAGGTATTTGCATACAGGTCTATAAAATGAAATAATCCATTTAACCCAAAATTCATATAGTTAAACAATTGAGGGGAGATAGCACACACAAAGAACATGTAACCATATGTTTGTTTCTTCCTACTTCTAATAAACCCTCATCTATTTAACATAAAATTGGCTTTATTGTATACTCTATATATTTTCTACAAAATAGACAGTGTTCCAGTGTAATAGCACACAAAGAACATGTAACCATATGTCTGCATGGTAGGAACACTATATTCACATCTTCATTACTGCAAACTTTACACATTCTCATTTTTTGAAGTGCTCTCAGCTCATTTGAAATACCTGCAACTGAAAAAAATTGTAAAATTAAATATGTTTTTTTACTAAATATATACCCACCAATAATTACAAGTTATAACTAAATAAGTATAATTTAAGGCTATTATTATATTACCTAGATCACCAAGTCCTTGAGTAAAAGGAATTTTCTGGACATCTTTTGAACTTTCATGATCAGCAGCAATAGTCTCATCGGTTGTTATAGAAGAATTATTGGTGACGGCAGCAGCAGTAGTCTCATCAGTTTCAAATTCGTCGTCTGTTGTAGATTCTTCTTCATCTGTTGTTGAAGATAGGGATGGTGATTGTGATCTCTCTTTATCAGAGTGCTCAAAAGGTGGCAAAAGTGAGGTAGCACTTGAATAGTTAATAGATTCCACATTCTGGTTTCCAGGTTCTAGAGAAGATGGTTGTATTTGTTGAACAGTTTCCTCCATATACTGCAAAACTGATTCAATACATTGTTCAAGACGAAAGAAAGGCAGTCCAGTCCGTTCAAGCTTTCGCGAAAAGCAGCTCTTACTTTGTCTTGTGGAAAGCCCATTGAAAGTACTTTACCTATGATGTCCAATTCCATTAAAGCATTTAAATTACTTTCACTAATAATATTTTTTTTAGCTGATACAGATATGGATAGATCAACATTATATGGATATGGAGGTCTATCTTCTTGAACCTTATCAATGAAATCTTCTCCTTTCTTTAAAATAACAAAGTTACACTCTGGGTACCAGCGTGCATGTTCATCCCAGGGCAGGTCATCAGACTCCCAATTACGTAGTCCATTTCCACAATAAAAGCATCTAACATGATCACTCAGACCTGTAACAAACAAAGGAATTATAAATTCTACCCAATCCCACCAACAACCTCCTCCTCCTCCCCTCTCTTCTATTTAACTATGCATAATTTTACATGCTTAAAAGTGGTAAGAAAAATAAAGGATACATACCACAATAGAAGAATCCTGCTTCTGCCAACTCTTTAGGTTGTTGAGTAACAAGTTCTGGCCATCTGCAAACTTTTACTCTACTTTCATATGTCATATAATCTTTTCGTTTAGGACCATGATGAGTCAGTCCCATACTAGCAAAAAGGTCTCCTTCCTTCTTTAAGGGTCCTTCCTTCTTTAAGGGTCCACCTTATATCAAAGAATTCATCATTAAGATAAAAGTTTTTAACAAAAAAAATAGGAATTTCTAAGGTACTGTTATGATTAAATAAAAAAATATATCAATTTTTAACAGCATTGTTATTATATTAAAAAAGGTAAAAAAAAAATACTTACTACACTCTGCATAAGAGCCGGACATGTGTCTTGGAGTAGTACCACACACATCTACTCCTGTTATCTGTCTATTTGGCATTTCGAGAGATGATGATAATGGCAATGCTGATAACATATTTGAAAGTATTTGACAATGTTTAATTGGGATATTTCCAACCGGCATTCCCTTGATAAATTGACAGTGTGGAAAATGCTTCTTATGCTCTCCTCTAGGTGTGTCACCTTCTTCCCAGGATCCTATAATACCTCGGCAGAAGACACAAGCGCAATGGTCGGCTTTTCTGATATAGTAAAATCCATCGCGTGCCAAGTCACTTGGTTTCAACCATTTCAAAGGCCATTCTATAAAAGTTTCCAATCGTTCTCTCTCAAATCGAAGACTATCATAGGAAGCAAATTTCTTTGATCTATTGAGATTCTGAGCAAACTCGCAATCTGGTTTCTTTTCCTTGTGTATAGTTATGATATCTTCTTCATCTGGGTTAATAGCTGCAACATCAATTTGTAAATTGCACATGTAGCATCGTATGAGGTTTCCATTGTGTGTGTTATAGAAACCAGCCTTCGCAAGAATTCTATTATCTATTGGAAACTCATATTCATCAAATGTTTCCAATCGATACTTCTCATCAATCATCCTGCATTCACTATGACAATTCATCTTAATCTGTAAGAGTGGTCAACTCTTTCTACTCCCTGGTACAGGGTCGTGTGATGAAACGACAGGTAACAGAGATGAACTGTTCTTTTTGTTCACTATACATTATATATATATGACGTGTAAGGAACTCACTAAAATAACATCCACCAGTGATACCAAAATTTAAATTTGTATGGATTCTGAAATATATAACAAGGATAAAGAAATTTTGAAGAATATATGTGTCATTACTCAAAATTTCTTCACCATGTTTTTTTTTAATTTCACAAATTAAAATTGAAAAATTCAGCATCTAAACAAATATTTGCATACAGGTCTATAATTGAAATGAAGTTGTTAATTTTTATATCTTTATTTAAAATTTGGATATCAGTATGGACATAGTTTAAAGTTTAAAATAACAATAGGAAAATTTAACTATTACCAGTGTGAATTCACGTTTTATAATTTTCCAAACAAAAAAATAAAACTATATAATAAACAATAATAAACAAAATAATAAAAAATGGTAAGGTTTAATTAAACAAATTTCCTTCAGGCATTGCTAACTTTTCTTAACACATTTCACTAATCATAAAAATCTTTTACTATTTTGTTATTATAGACAAATTCAATTTTATTCTTCATCTCACAGTAGTAGTAGTAGGGTTCTATATTGCAAGATGCAGCAAGGTCATTTTGATACCACTTACATATGAGTAATGGTGGTTCATTGCTGGTTAATGATTTACATGATGATGCCATGTTGTAGGGCGATATGAAATCCTTTATGGATAGTCGAACGTAAGGCCATGGTATATAGGTATACATATATCCACTGTTGTTTGACATAGAAAGCCATTTATCTGTAAAAAAAAAATTATATCTAAATTTCCTCATTATGTAGTAGCTTTTTCAATGAACTATTAATAGAATCAATTAATATGAAGTATAATACCTAAATAAAATGAGTGTTACTTACCTCCATTGTTCCTATCAAATAATAAAGGCAATTTAGATACACTCATTATAATAAATGAAAAAAGTCTGTATCTCTTATGTATATATATCAAGTGACAAGCCAAAATTTGGGATGAAAATCAAAATAAGGTGTTGTTTTATAAAATTTGTTTATATATTGGGTATTAGTAAATAGTCTCTCATTTCTCTTGAATTTTATTTTTTGTTCATACTACACAACAAATTCTTAACCATATATTAAATTTTATCTACACAAATTTAAATTTTAATATATATCAAATTTTGGGATCACTCAAAATTTCCATACAAATTTAAATTTTGGTACATATGTATAGATACTGAAATTTAAGACATAGTGAAGAAATTTGATATGTACCAAAATTCAAATTTGTATAAATGTTGAAATTTAAGATCTGGTGAAGAAATTTAGTGTGATCCTAGAATTTGATATGTATAAAAATTTAAATTTGTATAAATGTTGAAATTTAATAAGATCTGGTGAAGAAATTTAGCATGACATCAGAATTTGATATGTACCAAAATTTAAATTTGTGTGGATATTGAAATTTAACATTTGGTGAAGAAATTTTGCGTGATTTAAATTTGTATGAATACTGAAATTTAAGACATGGTGAAGAATTTTGGTATACATCAAATTATGGAATAATGAAAAATTTCTTTATCATGTCTTAAATTTCAGTATCTACACAAATTTAAATCTTAAATTTCAACATCTAGACAAATTTAAATTTTGGTGCATTATCAAATTCTGGGATCATACAAAATTTAAATTTGTGTAAATACTGAAATTTAAATTATTGAAGAAATTTGTGATTTTTAAATTTGTCAGTCACAAATTTCAATATCTTAAATTATTTAAGGTATCTCAAGTTCCAGTTACTCAATTCAGATTTCAATAACTTTAATTTGAGATATAGTAAGATATATGTTCATCACTTAAATTTTAGCATCCATCAAATTTAAGCGTCTTAAAGATCTTTAAATTTGGATACCAGTAGGGTCATAGTTTAATTAAAGTATAATTTTTTTGGTATTTTTTATTTATTTAATGACAATAGAATATATAAATATATATGTAATCAACTACATTTTTAGGCAAAATAAAAGTAATTTAACTCCATATTTTTTTTACAATATTTACCCGAAATTCATAAGGTTAAACCATCACCTTTAACAATAGGAAAAATGTCATCACTATTGGTGATAAATAACTCTGTTTAACAGATGAGTCTGAACTTTCTTCATACATATTACAATTTTCACTAATATTAGTACTGATTAGGTGGGGTTCATCATAAAAAATTTTTGTTACTTTGTTATTATAAACAGAAAAAGAGGCACATTCACAACTATTATCTTCCCAGTATTTAAGAACAAACATTTTTTTCTTGTTCATTTCTAAATTTATACAAATCTTAACTTCTCTTTCAATTGTATTCTTCACTGCACAGTAGTAGTAGGGTTTTACAGTGCAAGATGCAGTAAGGTCATGTTGACATTTACGTATGGGTAATGGTGGTCCATTGCTGGATACAAATGATGATGATATGTTGTAGGATGATATAAACTCGTTAATGGATAGTCTAACGTAGGGCCATGGTATATAGGTTTCAACGGGTATACACATACTATTGTTTGATATAGAAAGCCACTCATCTGTAAAAAAAAAAGTTTATATTTACATTATCTCATTATGTATTAGCTTTTTCCATTAATATATTCAAACGAATCATACCTAAATAAAATTAGTATTACTTACCTCCATTAGTATTACCAAATAAAGGCAATATGAATAAAATCATTGTAATGAAATGAAAAATATATTTATATATCTCTTATATATACCAGTGTTTACTTATAAAATGGAATGAAAATAAAAATCAGGTGTTACATTTTATGGGTCAGCTCAAATACTCTTAACATATCATACTCTCCCAATGGACATTACAACAAAATGAAGAAATTCGATTGATCCCTAAATTTGATTTGTGCTAAATCTGGTATAAATATTGAAATTTAAGACATGATGAAGAAAGAAATTTGAGAATAAGTGATTCCTAAATTTGATAGATTTTAAAAAATAAGTGATCCACTAACTATCTCAAATTTATAAATATTACTACTCAAATTCAGTACTCTTGATCAAATTTATTTGATTACAGGGCTGTAAGGATTAATTTAATTTATTTGTTTTTTTTTATTTATTTAATGACAGTAGAATATATATAACATTTTGTTGGGTAGTACATCTCCAATTAGGAGTTAATTCACTTCACAGTATTAACAAACCAAAAATAAGACTTAATTTTTAAGTCTGAATAAATTACAGAATAAATAATAGGGAATACAATCAGAATTGTTGAGAGGAAACTCTGTTGAACAGATGAGTTTGAATTTTCATTAGGAATTGTAAAGTTTTCATCAGAAGTTGTTGAAATTGTTGAATTTTCATCAGAGCTCTGTTCAACAGATGAGTCATTTGGAATTGTTGTCATTTCACAATTTTCACTAATGTTGATGATCTTCAAATAGGGACTAATAGGAATAGGATCCTTAAAATTATTAAAATCCTTTTTTAAGACACATTCACAAGTGCCATCTTCCCAGTATTTTAAAACTAACATTTTTTTCTTGTCCATTTCTAAATTTAGACACATCTCAAATTCTCTTTCAATTTTATTCTTCACATGGCAGTAGGAGATATTGAAATTGCAAGATTCATTAGAGACATAGACACACTTATGTATGGGTAATCGTGGTTCATTGCTGGTGAATGGAATTAAATCTTGGAGACCAGTGATAATTTTGACGAAGGACCATTGTAAATATTGCTCAACTGGTATACAGCCACCACTGCTGTTTGACATAGAAACCCACTCATCTGTAAAAAAAAAATCAACAAAGGTTTTTAAATATATATAATTTTTTTCTTATATTTTTAGTAACATCTATAAAAAAAATTAGAAATATTTACCTCCATTAACCATGAATAAATTCAAAATGAATAATATCAGCATCATAACTAAATAAAAAAAGATGTTTATATTATGTTTTTATAATACTGATAAAAAAATAATGACAATGAATAGTCAGTAAAAATGAAGATAATACTACAACACGAAGTCTGTATGTCTCATATATATGTCAAGCGGCAGTCCCATTTTTAATTTAGAAAATTTAAATCAGGTGTTGTTTTACAAAACTTTTAAGGTATTAGTGAAATAATCGCATTTCTCTTGAATTTTTATTTTATTCATACTACAGTTCAATAAAATTAAGAGTATATAACAAATTCAATTTTATATATACAAACAATTTATATGCTAAAAATATTTGATACAGTGGTATCTAATAGCTTTTATTTACTTTATTTACTAGTAACCTTTTTCTATGAATATACAATGTAGACCTTTTTCTGAAAGTAGTTTTACAAAATTTACATACAAATTTTTTTTCCACCCATGTTGAAAACAGGAGTTGATTGAGTGATAATTAACTATCTGATGTGTGGAATGATGGTTTAGATTGGAACGACCTATGTAAGTCAAATTCTTAAGACTGATGTTGAGTTTAATATTGGTAGTTGCTAATACATTTGTTGTCTTTTGCAAAAATTAGTGGGTCCATTACTAACCAAAACGCAATACCGAAACCCAACACACTACACACACATATGTATATTAGGTGTTTCGGTTTGGGCCGCTGCAACCTGGAGTGATGCAGCACGAGCTGTTGCTGCAACAGAGGCTGTTTCAGCCCATTAGAACTTGTATTTTTACTCATGAAAATTGTTTTCATTATCTTATCAACCTTTTCATCCAGTACAGAAGATATAGGGAATTCCATAATAATATGATGATATTTTATAGATGTAATGAAGTTCTGAAAGTATGTTGTTAATATCTGCAACAGAAAAAAATAATAGTTTAATTATTATTCCATAGATATTTATGAAACCTAACTGGACCCTGCTCTTTAAAAACTTATTAAGCTCCACCCCTAGCTTCATACCCCTTGGCTATGTCTATCCAATCAGAGTAACATATCCACACCATATCTGGTACTCCAGTCTACTCTTTTAGTGAATGGACGAGTAGAGAGAGTGAGAAATTGGTTTCTATGATAACTTGCATCAGGGGAGTACCAGCATAAGTTCCTTAACAGTAGCATAGACTGCAGCAGCATCCTGGGCTGAAGCCATAGACTACAACAGCATCTGGGCTACAAGAGCCTGGCATTCAAAAGTTACAAATCCATATAAACTATTAAAATTGGTCTTATTATCTCATCATCAGAACTGCAAAATTCTAACATTAGTCTTGGTTTTTTAAATGGTGCTTAAATCACTGACTCACCCCTCCCTTAACACTGTTAACAGATTCCTCACTTGTAAAAAATGAGAACTGAATGGATTAGTTAGGTTGTCTCCAACTTACCACTCTATGAGTACATTCACAAAGTAAAGTAGAATTCACCACAATGCAGCAGACTAGTTAGTAGCCAACTGAAGAGTCTTATAAATAATTGCCATCCAATTGGAGTCAAATCCGTTTTAAGCTCCCACCCTTATCTCTACTCTTTGAATGTCGAACGTAGGAGTAACATCCGTTTTAAGCTCCGCCCCTATCTCAATTCTTTTAATGTTGAACGTATACATGATATATTAAAATTTAACACGGATCAAAGAATATTTGCTCCTACCCTTATCCATCCATCCATTCAGTACTACTGTCAGGTCAAATACTTTTAAGACTGACAATGAATGCAATTCTTCAAATGTAACCCAAATATATTTATTAGGAAACATTAAAATCATGTTTTTAAACTATTTTACCATTTATTGAGTCAGATTAGTTTACCATTTTAACATTTTAGCAGTTACTCTACAACAAGGCATGGCATTTTAAATTCAAATGAGACATAAGAATACATTAAAATCATATTTATTATTTTACATCCCCTAATTTAATTATTTGACTATCAGATTAATATCCATCATTAATTGAAAATTATTTAACAATAAATATATAATTTTATTTCAATAAATATCTAAATAATAGTTCAAATAATACTTAGGATATATTAGTCAATTACATTATCACACCATACATGACATATTTTCTAACCCAGTTGGTTTGGTGTGGGTATTAGATGTGAATGTGTGTATTGTGTATTGGACCTTCTAATTTGTTATAGCTAATGAAGTGCATTAATAATTGATGATGCATTCTGGGCTGCTGTAAGGGTGAGAAGACTAATCTGATCCACTATTAGCCTCTTTGAAAGTAGAAAAATGACTTTAGGATAAAATTTCTAAAGCTAATGCCACCTTTAACCTTTTTTTCTTTCTTTAGAGTCAACTTGAATTTCTTGTATTCAATCTTTTTTTCCTTGATAGTATGGAAATGAATGTATCTCTCTCTGAACTATACCTTCACATTCATAATACAATAAAAAAAATGTTAAATACTCCAGAGTCAGTAAAAGCAGCCTATCTACTTTCAAAGAGACTGATAAGCAGTTGCTAATGCACTTGTTGGTTATTGCAAATTACTGAGTCCAATACCCAAAACATTAGTGGGCCCACTACCCAATGCCCAATAGCAAAACCTAACACACCACACACAACACTCCATACCGTAAAATACATAATACCGAACACAAAACCTAACACCCAGCGTATTAGGTTTTGTAACCCAAAATGATACAGCCCAGGTTGTTGCTGCAGCAGAGGCTGTTTCAGCCCATCAGAACTGGTATTTTTACCCACAAAGATTATTTTCGTGCTCTTATCAACCTTCTTTTCATCCAGTACAGAAGATATAGGGAATTCCATAATACTTGGACAATATGATGATATTTTACAGATGTAATGAAGTTTTAAATAAGTAATGTCACCTTGGTATATTAATATCTGCAACAAGAAAAATAATAGTTACAATTATTATTCCATAGAGATATTTATGCAACAAACATTAAAAGGTCTCCAACTCACAGAGTAAGCAGAATATACAATGATATCAGCATCATACTAGTTAGTATACAACTGAAGTTTTTTTACCAATAACAACTACCCTACACTTAAAAAACTTATTAAAGCTCTACCCTCTGGCTATGTCCATCCAATTAGATTAACATTCCTTTTAAGCTACGCCCTATTTCCACCCTTTTAATATCGAACGGCAAAGATATATTAGTTCTGTTTATCACAGTTCAAAGTGAATAAAAAAAATGGATAAGGTATATGAAAAGGGATTAAGGGTACATATCCACACCATATCTGACACTCCAGTCTACTCTTTTGAAAGTGATAATGTCCAAATTAATGAATGGACGAGTAGAGAGTGAGAATTGGTTTCTATGACGACTTGCATTAGGGGAAGTATGACAACTGGCATTAGGGGAAGTAGTGCTAGTATTCAAAGTTGTAGAAGACAAAGGGTAGGGGTAAGTTGACAGTGGAGGATAGATGTCCCTACCCAATAATTTGTTATTGCCAATAAGTACATTAACAGCAGCATGGACCTGGGATGATGCAGCAGCATCCTGGGATGATGCAGAAGCCTGAGCTACAGCATCTTGAGCTATAATAGCCTGGAATGCAGCATAATGGGGTGCAACCGTTTGGACTAGCTGCTGCCTCAGTAGCAGCCTGATATTGGATATTGGGTGTGGGTTTTGGATTTTGGGTTTGAGTGTAGGTCAATAAGTGCTGATGCAGCAGTCTGAACTGCAGCTGCAATAGCAGCCTGTGCTGTTGCAGTATCCTGGACTACAACACCTAATACACAGGGTGTTGGATATTGGATATGAGTTTTGGGTTTGAGTGCAAGTCAATAAGTGAAGTGTGGGTGTTAGGTATTGGGCCCACTAATTTATCAATAAGTGCATTAGCAATTGCTGATGCAGCAGTCTCAACTGCAGCAACATCTTGGGATGTAGTATAAGCCTGAGCTACAGCATCAGTCTAGGTTGCATCTTGTCATTCAGTACAGAATTCCATAATAACAGTTAATTATTCCATAAATATATTTACAACACTACACTGACAACAGTAATGTATAATTCAAGCATAATATTGATGTAATCAAAGTATTTTCGATCGACAATTAGTCTTTTTTTTACCCCTAAACTAAGGCAAAATTGTCTCCAACTTACCACTCTATACATTCACAGAGTAAAGCAGAATACACAATGATGCAGCAGACTAGTTAGTAGACAACTGAAGGGTTTTACAAATAACAACCCTGCTCTTAAAAAACTTAGGGGCATTAAGCTCCGCCCCTAACTTTGAAAATTGTCCATTCAATTATAGTAACATAACGTGGGAGTATCCGTTTTAAACTCCGCCCCTATCTCCACTTTTAATGTTGGACTAAAAAGATACACTAGCAGTTCAATTAAATTAAGAGTATATAACAAATTCAATTTTAGATATACAGAAAATTTGCATACTAAAAATATTTGATAGTGGTATCTTAATTTTTTTTATAAATTCAAATATTTTTTTCATTACACTTTTTCCTCTTTAATTAAGACTTGTGACCCCATTCTCTCTTTTTTCTTTACTAGTACACTCTTTTCTATGAATGTATAATGTAGACCTTTTTCTGAAAGTAGTCTTACAAAATTTACATACAAAATTTTTTCCACTCATGTATGTGATTTTAGTACACTTAAATTTTCTATGTGCATTTAATAAATACATGTGTTTGAAAGCAATCTTGCAATATTTACACACAAAAGGTTTCTCCCCTGTGTGTATAAGTTTATGTCTCCTCAAAGAGTGTGCAGAAGATAATGATTTTTGACACAAATTACATGGGTAACGTATTTTCTTAGTATGAATTCTTCTCATATGAGAAGTCAAATAAGGTTTATAATTAAAGATTTTTAAACATATATTACAAATATATGAGCTCTCTCTATCCCGGTGTTTCTCTTTTTTATGTGTACTCAAATTAGAAGAGTAAGTGAAAGACTTACCACAATCACTACAAAAAAATCTTTTACCTGTATGAGTATTCATGTGGACTCGTAACCCTTCATTGCGTAGAAAAGTCTTTTCACATTCTTTACATTTTACCCGAAGAGGAGGTTGTGACTGTTTCAATGATGCGTTAATTGAAACTGGAATATTTGTAGAAAGGATATTGTTATTCCACATTACATCAGGTGATTGTAAAAGTAAGAGTTGAATGACAATTAACTATCTGATATGGGGGGATGATGTTTTGGATTGGAACGACCTGTTGTTGATCAATTTGGCTGTTTGATGTTGTAACCATAGTCATTGTTATACCACATCATGGTTTAATATTTCGTTAATATTTGGGATATGTGACAGACTTTATAAAAAAGATCTTCTGATAATAGGTACCATCCGACCAATTGTCATCACATTAGCAATATCTGAAAATAAGAAAATATAAGTTACAACAATTATCCCATACATATATATCTGAGGTAAATGTGTGTGATGTAAATATAATACAGATAATTCGTAATTTGGAAATTAGGAAGAGGTGTGAAATTACCAAAACTATCATCCAATCCAGAGTGCTGAAGAGGGATTGTTGAGGTGGTTCAAACATGTAGTAGAGAGAGAATGGAATGACAGAGAATGACTTCGAGAGTGTATAAATCTGTAGTGGAGGGAAGGCGGGGTAAGGATAAGTTTAGAAAAAATTGGAAGGAATTGGAAAAAGAGGTTTTGTATATACAAGGGACGCTATTCATTCAAAATATATTTATTAGGAAACATTAAAAACAGGTTTTTAAACTATTTTAATATTTATTGAGTCAGATTGGTTCACCATTTTAGCATATACTCTAATTCCATTTGTAAAAGCAGCATCTCTGCATTAAAAAAGTAATTTACTGGGCCCAACAACAAATTAGTGGGCACACTACCCAATACACAAAACTCCTACCCAACACATAACCCACAACACACATTACCATAAAAAATATAATATCCATATATCTATGTATTAGGTTTTGCAACCCAAAATGATACAGCACAGGTTGTTGCTGTAGCAAAGGCTGTTTCAGTCCATCAGAACTGGTATTTTTACCCTCAAAGATTATTTTTGTGTTCTTATCAACCTTCTTTTCATCCAGTACAGAAGATATAGGGAATTCCATAATACTTGGACGATGTAATGAAGTTTTGAATAAGTAATGTCACCTTGGTATATTAAAATCTGCAACAAGGAAAAAAATAATAATAGTTAATATTATTCCATTGAGATATATTTATGAAACTACAACAAACATTAAAAGGTCTCTTCTCACTTGTAAAACTTGTAGTGCACAACTAAAGTTTTTTTTTTACCAGTAACCCATTTCAGAGTGAATAAAAAAAATGGATAAAGTTCACAACAGTAACAAAAATAGTAGTAGAATTAGCATTAAAAAACAGGTGTAAATATTTTAATTTTCTATCATTTTAGTACTTTTAGTGGTATACTCTTTTTATACTACAAGGATATAAAAAGGGATTAAGGATACATATCCACACCATATCTAGCACTCCAGTCTACTCTTTTGAAAAAGCTTATGTCCAACAAAATTAGTAAATGGACGAGTAGAGAGAGTGAGAAATTGGTTTCTATGATGACTTGCATTATGGGAAGTACCAGCATTCAAAGTTGTAGAGGACAAGGGGTAAGGGTAAGGAGTGTAGCGGTAGGTTGGCAGTTGAGAATAGATGTCCCTACCCATTAATTTGTCCTTGCCAATAAGTGCATTAACAGCAGCATGGACTGATGCAGCAGCCTCTTGGACTGATGCAGCAGCCTCTTGGATTGATGCAGCAGCCTGAGCTACAGCATCCTGGGCTACAAGAGCCTGGAATGCAGCATACTGGGCTGCAGCAGTTTGGACTGCAGCAACATCTTGAGCTGCAGCATCCTGGACTGCAGCAGCAGCCTGAGCTACAGCATCCTGAGCTGCAACAGCCTGGGCTACAACAGCCTGGGCTGTAGTAGCAGCCTGAGCTGCTGCCGCAGTAGCAGTCTGGGTTGCAGTATCTTGGGCTACAACATCTAATACCCAGGGTGTTGGATATTGGGTGTGGGTGTTGGGTTTTGGGTGGAAGTGTTGAGTATTATGTATTGGGCCCACTAATTTATCATAACCAATAAGTTCATTAGCAACTGCTGATGCAGCAGTCTGAACTGTAGCTGCAGCAATATCCTGGGATGCAGCATCCTGGGATGTAGCATCCTGGGCTGCAACAGCCTGTGCTGTTGCAGTATCCCAGGGTGTTGAATATTGAGTGTGAGTTTTGGGTTTTGGGTTTGAGTGTAAGTCAATAAGTGAATTGTGGGTGTTAGGTATTGGGCCCACTAATTTGTCAATAAGTAGTGCATTAGCAACATCTTGGGATGTAGTAGCAGCCTGGGATATTGATATTGGGCCTACTAATTTGTCATAGCCAATAAATGAATTAGCAACTGCTGATGCAGCAGTCCGGACTGTAGCAACATCTTGGGATGTAGTAGCAGCCTGGGATATTGATATTGGGCCTACTAATTTGTCATATCCAATAAATGCATTAGCAACTGTTGATGCATCAGCTTGGGCTGCAGCAGCCCATATATAATCTAACTGATCAGTAATCTGATAATTCTGACCCATTATCAGCTTCTTTGAAAGTTGAGATGCTGCTGTAGGCTGGAATTTCTTGCATTCAACCATTTTTCCCTTGATAGTATGGAAGCGAATGCGACACACTCTCTCAACTATACCTTGGCATTCAAAAGTTACAAATCCATATATACTATTAAAATTGGTCTTATTATTCTTCTTATCCATAATAATCAATGTATCCTTAACATTGCCAAAATATGAAAAGTAATCTTTCATATCATCAGCACTAGTGTATTTACTAACACCACCCAGAAAGATTGTTTCAACCTTCTCGTCATCCAGTACAGAAGACAGAAGGAATTCCATAATACTTGGAAGTTCTGAATAGGTAATATTACCTTAGATTATTATTTTCTGCAACAAGAAAAAAATAATAACAGTTAATAATAATTCTATAAATATATTTACAACATAAGTATTTTTCAATCTTTTAACTTGGGAAGAGGACGTGTTGGCAATTAATCTTTTTTTTTTTACCCCTAAAACTAAGGCAAAAACGTCACTTAATTCACTGACTCACCCCTCCCTTAACACTGTTAACAGATTTTTTCTCACTTGCATTAGTTAGATTGTCTCCAACTTACCATTCACAGAGTAAAGCAGAATACACAATGATGCAGCAGATTAGTTAGTAGACTACCACCCTGCTCTTAAAAAACTTATTAAGCTCTGCCCCTAACTTCATACCTCTTGACTATTGTCTATCCAATTGGCTCCCGCCCCTATGAGAAATAATCGCATTTTTCTTGAATTTTTATTTTATTCATACTCTATACATCAAATTTTAAAACTTTTAAACAGTATAACAAATTCAATTTTAGATATACATAACATTTAAATACTAAAAATATTACAGACAGTGGTATCTAATAAATTTTTTTTTATAAATTCAAATATTTTAATTGAGACTTATGACCCCATTCTCTCTTTTTTCTTTACTAGTACACTCTTTTCTAAAGAAATTTGTAGGCTACCCAATACCCAAACCCAAACACAAAACACAACAACACTCAGTGTATTAGGTAATGCAGCCCAGGATACTGTAACTCAGAATGATGCAGCCCAGATTATTGCTGCAGCAGAGGCTGTTTCAGCCCATCAGAACTGGTATTTTTACCCACAAAGAATATTTTCGTACTCTTCTTTTCATCCAGTACAGAAGATATAGGGAATTCCATAATACTTGGACAATATGATGATATTTTTCAGATGTAATAAAGTTTTGAATAAGTAATGTCACCTTGGTATAATAATATCTGCAACAAGAAAAATAATAATAGTTATTCAATAGAGATATTTATGAAACTACAAACATTAAAAGGTTTATTCTCACTTGTAAAAAGCACATCAGAACTAACTGGATTGATTAGTTAGCCTGCCTCCAACTTACCACACATTAACAGAGTAAGCAGAAATGATACAACAGACTAACTATAGTACACAAGTTTTACTAATAACCTTAACGACAACTTGCAATAGGTTACAACTTGCATTAGGGGAAGTGCCAGCATTCAAAGTTGTAGAAGACTAGGGGTAGGGGTAAGGAGTGTAGTGGTAGGCTGACAATGAAGGATAGATGTCCCTACCCACTAATTTGTCATTGTCAATAAGTACAGCAACATCCTGAGCTGATTCAGCATTCTGGACTGCAGCAGCAGCTTGAGCACTGTAGCAGTAGCCTGAGCTGCTGCTGCAGTAGCAGTCTGAGCTGCTGCTGCAGTAGCAGCCTGGGCTGCATATTCTGAGTTGCAGTAACAGCCTGAGATACATTATTGGGCTGCAGTAACAGCCTGATATACATTATCCTGTGCTGCAGTAGCAACCTGAGCCAGTTTTACCTAATCTGCATGACAGATATTTATGAAAGTACAACCAACAACAATAATAGTTACAATAATTATTTCATATATATGGAATTAAGAGGGGTGAGAAATAAAAAATTCTTACTGACAACAGTAATGAATCATTCTGGCAGAATGTTGATGTAATCAGCGTGTTTAATTTCACTTGAGAAGAGGACGTGTTGGCAATTACTTTTTTTTTTTTGACCCTTAAAGACCCTTAAAATTGCAATATCTAACTAATGCAAAACGTCACTAAAAATGCAGCAATGGTGCTTAATTCACTGACTCACCCCTCCCTTAACACTGGTAACAGGTTTCTGCTCACTTGTAACACTAAGTGGATTAGTTAGGTTTGGATTAGTTAGGTTGCCTCCAACTTACCACTCTATCAGTATATTAACAGAGTAAAGCAGAATATACCACGATGCAGCAGACTAGTTAGTAGACAACTGAAAGGTCTCACAAACCACCCTGCTCTTAAAAAACTTTAAGCTCTGCCCCTTTGACTATTGTCCATCCAATCAGAGTAACATCCTTTTTAAGCTCCCGCCCCTATCTCCACTCTTTGAATGTAAACATAGGAGTAACATCCGTTTTAAGCTCCTCCCCTATCTCCACTAAAACTTTATTTAATGTTGAACGTAAAAGAGCCAAGACTAAATTGACAGTCCCATATTTAATTTAGAAAATCTAAATCGGGTGTTGCTTTACAAAACCTGTTGGTATTAGAATGAAATAGAATGAAATAATCTTGAATTTTTTATTTTATTTTCATACTACATACATCAAATTTTAAAACTCTGAATATTCCAACCTGCACTTTTGGTTTTAACAAATTACTGGGCCCAATACCCAACATAATGGGTGTATTGTGATGTAACCCAGAATGATGCATCCCAGACTGTTGCTGGAGTAGAGGTTGTTTCAGCCCATCAGAACTGGTGTCACCTTCTAGTTTTTAATGATGAATTGTAATCTTTTCTATTGATGGATTAATGGCTTAATATAAGTTGCCCTTGACACCCCGGCTATGGATTATTGGAAAAAACCTTGAACCACTGGAGAGAGAAACCCCCTCTGATCCATACTTAAGAAAAACATCATCTCAGTAAAATTTTAAGAGAAGAACCTATACCTTCTACATCTGGGATAATAATGCATTAATGTTGTTGGCTTCAACTATGGGACTTTGAAGTTTTGAGTAAGTTTTTTTTAGTACAAATACCTTTTTCTCCTTCCAATAGTAATATCAAAAGTTAAGATTTTTTCTCCTGTATTTAAATGATAAAAAAAATATAAACACCATATTTGTCTACATTCTTTACATACAACTGTCACAGTGTTTTCAAGTGTACACAATTTCTTAACTTTAATATTGTCACTTAAACACCTGGGACAATTCAAAATTTTAAGTGTCAAATAATATTTTTTCTCATTTCTGAATTCTATTAATTTTTTACTTTCAAATGTTGACGGTGCTTCTGTCTGCTGTCTTGTTCTTAATAATATCGTTTCATGTCTTTTTCTTAGGCCAGTCTGGATTCCTAATGTAGAAGGCATGGGTTCTTTTCTCAACTTTTTACTAGCAAATGTTGATGTTCCTTCTGTCTGTTGTCTTGTTCTTAATATCATTCCATGTCTTTTTCTTAGACCAGTCTGAATTCCTGATGTAGAAGGCATGGGTTCTCTTCTTAAACTTTTTACTGGCAAATTGTTGCTTCTTTGTTTTTTTTCTAACATTATTATTTGATACTAGTTATCTTTCACTAGGGCTTTTCAAGAGGCAACTTATATATAGCTTCAGCTTTAGCTAAAAAAATTTTTATCCTTTACTTTGAGGACAACCTGAAAATTAAATAGAAAACTCATCTAGTTATTCATTATTTTGCATTAAAATAATTAAAAAAAAAAACATTACCATAACTTAACATGTTCTAAATAGCATTTGTAGAGATTACTATTCAGAAATGAAATGTTTTTATTTTATTACCTATAGTGAAGGAATTATAACTACCCTGTTTACCACGTAGCATTTCAGACATAACACATAGACAAGTAAAAGTATTCATTCCATTAATGTTATAAGGTTCTTTACCATACTTGTCTTCACATTCTTCACACACAATTCATGTTTTGTAAACTCAATTTTTATATTGTCACTGAAGCATCTGGGAAAAATCTTCATTAGAACCTTATCTAAAGATTTCTTATGAAGTATCACATAATAGTCATCATCTTCCTTTTTTGTCTGTCTTTTTTTTTCCTGATGTAGTAGTGGCTTCTGTCTGTTTTTTTCTTAAAATCCTTCCTGATGTAGAGGGTTCTCTTAATTTTTCACTGGCAAATGATGTTGTTGTTAGATTTAGATTTTGCCACCGAAGTGGCTAGTTTATTGTGCACCCCATATCCATCCTGTGGACGGTAGCGCAAGAGCATATGGATACACAAAAGGCCTAGGCACTAGGCCCCAAAGGGGTTAACAATTGTACATTTGGGTTCATATCTACATTTCAATTATCTGTTACAAGCAGGTATCTTATTTCATGAATAAGATATCTTGACATGTCACATAGGTTATTATATTGTCTATCTCTATATTCCTCAATAAGTGCACAATTAAGCACATAGTGTTCACGACAGTGACCATATGCCTGATCATATAATTTGCATTTAGTTTGATCATCATCTGTCTCCCAAACTGTCAGAAGTACCTGTATCCAAGCCTTGCCCATCTGTGCTCGCATTATCATGAGCACAGATAGTCACGTTCATGGAAATTAATTTGGATTTATATCTAAAGTTCACTTATCTGTTACAAGCAAATTTAGGAAATTTGCTTAGAATAAGTGGTATCCTACCTTCACTAATAAGATATCTTGACATGTCACATAGGTTATTATACTGTCTATCTCTATATTCCTCAATAAGTGGACAATTCAGCACATAGTGTTCAAGACAGTCCCAAACTGCCAGAAGTACTTGTAGCCAAGCCGAAGCCTGGCCACTACAACATCAGTCAGTCTGTTCACATTGCAAGTTGCTCCATAAACATACTTATCTACATTCATGTTATCATAGTGGGTTATAGATCTACTCGACGAAGCCTGGCCACTACAACATCAGTCAGTCTGTTCACATTGCAAGTTGCTCCATAAACATACTTATCTACATTCATGTTATCATAGTGGGTTATAGATCTACTCTGTTGTTGTTACTGCTTCTGTTGTCTGTCTTTTTCTTGTTGCATAAGCCACTGGGCCAGCTTCAATAAGATTCATCCAACAGTGGCTTATGCACTGGGTTCAAACACCAATCATGGTATAGTTTGTTTTCTTATCCTACCATATTCCATATAAAAAAAAACAGATACTAACTAGTTATACTAGGGTCCTTAACGTTGGTATTTAATTTCTTTCATCATACTATTAACCACCATCATGTCTTTCTTAACAATGCTAACTACAGCTTGAAGTGCATCATTCTGTAATGAAATATATTTTGAAATATCCTCTTCCTTATCCCGTACAAGTCCATAGCGTGGTCCACATTGAAAATTTCCTTTCTTTACTGATAATTGAGCCATAAGTTCATTCAAACATCCCTGTTAAAAAAATTTATATCTTTTGATTTCAAAACATTTAACACCTGAAATTATTAATTTTTTTAATTTTTTTTGTATAATTTAAACACTATAGCCAATATATATAACCACTAAGAATTTATTGGTCTGTTTGATTTCTTTAGGATTATAATCATAATTACTTACTCGGTACTCCGTAGGCTCCATTAGTTTCATGTACAAATCCTCGAGTCGCATTTTCATAAGTTTCTCAAATTGATCAATTGGTACCCCTCTTTTTCTTTCAACTTCTTGTTGTGACACCAGCTAAAAAAAATTTTTTTAGG
Organism: Cherax destructor; assembly: GCA_009830355.1. Taxonomy (NCBI): domain Eukaryota; kingdom Metazoa; phylum Arthropoda; class Malacostraca; order Decapoda; family Parastacidae; genus Cherax; species Cherax destructor. The sequence goes on along the minus strand of WNWK01006735.1, from coordinate 38,125 downwards.
GAAAGTACTGATCATACCATATTTACAATATTCAATTAGATAGAAAATGACTGGAAAAAAATATTACTACTAACCTTAATAACTCTGCAAGTCAAATTAGTTTGTTTCGACTTAATATTCTGAATGATACTCTTTAATATAGTTTGCTTATATTTAAGCTCATTTATTTCATGAATAATATTATTCATGCTTGTCTGAAGAAGTTCAGCATATTCTTTTTGATATCTGAAAAGTAAGAAGGGTAAACGTTTATTATTTCAAGTTTTTAAAATTGGTATTTATTACCAAAATTATTTATTTATTCAGGGTTTCATACCTTAGTTTTTGTTGTAGTTCATGAAATCCAATTTTCACAACAGGATAAAACTTCTTTGAATCAGGATTTTCTCGCTTTCCCTGCTCCCACAATGCTGGATCAATTCCTATATAATTATTAAAACTACAGTATTTATATATATGACAATAGTTTTAGAAAATATGAGATATTCCATCTACTTTTTTTTAGATACTACTATATATATAAATACCTCTCTGGGGAGTCTCAAGGTATTTCTGCATCTGTTTGTCTGTCACCATGATTAATGGGATTACTTGCTCAATATTCAAGTACTGAAAAAGAAGAAAGGGATATGAAGATTGGAATGAGAGTAATTATTTTATAATATAATAATTTTTTTATCTCAAATTACCTTCAATACATGAGTATAAGATGCTCCCATTATATGACGATACACATCAGTGGCAGATGCTCGTTGATTTTCTCCTGCAACACATTTCTAGTTAGAAAAGTAATAAAGTTTTTTAAAAAATTTCATGTAAAAATATTTTGAACTTGATATTTTTTTATCATTATTAAATAAATAATTTTTGTAAGAACTTAATTACCATTAGGAAGAGATTGCTGGACATAAAATCTAATATTAGTTCTATTTGTAACTTCAGCAGCGAAGATTTCGTCAATGACAACCTCACACACACCATCGAATATCCATGTCAATATAGAAATAATTTGCTGTTTATAAGACCTGGAAAACATAAACAAGTGATAAATAAAAATTAAATTAAAATAATATATATTGTTGATGTATCAAGCATTTTCCAAATATGGTGTGAAAAAATTAACTTAAACTTACTTTACTTCTGTTAAGGTCTTTTCAATGGTGATCTGCACAATACCATTCTCATTATGGTAGTTTGGAATTCTAGCATAGCATACAACTTTAAAGCGGCAGTATGGATTTTCAGGTGTGAAATCGACTGGAGGCATGTTAGAGCATAGTAACCTGAAAAAGACATAAAAATTATTCAAAAACTATTTTTTTTTAATAGAGATAATACTATATACAGTGGTACCTCGACTTACGATACAAACTTACATAAAAGGGTGAGTTTGGGGACCATCGTGTAAGTCGAGATACACTGTATTTTACAATATTAACTTACCTTTTCCAACACCCCATAATGCTTGAAGTTGATTCCATTTACAAAGAACCTCATCATTTTCATTATTGAAAAATAAAGGTTTACATATAGCAAGATGCAGGGCTAGGGAAGGGTCTGGCTGTTCTGGTAATGTTGTCTGCTGCTGTGAAAAATTCCATCGCTGGAGCTCCATCTGTGGCCAGTGAAATAATGGATTTGAAATTAATATTGATAGGATCCATTTATATATATATTCTCAGTGAAAAGTATAAAATGTGGGTGTGAGTTAGATCTAATTATATAATTCTCAATTTAAAATATAAAATATGGTTATGAGTTAAAAAAGCTACTCTTATAAATAAACTTATCTAAAATGTATTTAACTGAATTATAGGTAAAAATAAGGTTAGAAAGAATTAAATTTTCTAGTAAACATAAATAAAAAGTTCCATTTTTTTTTTTATAATTTTATTTCTAAACATATTATACAGATTTAAATCACAGTAAAACAACAAACTAAAAAACTTTAATAATAGTTCTCTATTTTTCCAAAAAGAACTAAGAGACACTTTCTGGTGGAATACAGTACTCATCTTCTATAAATGAACTAATTAGAAGTTTTTTGTAATTCTTATTATTTTTCTTGAATACATTTGTTAAAGAGTTGAAGATATTACTGGCATTGAAGGTAACGTATATACGCCCTTTTCCTTGGCATCCGAAACCTTTATAGGCACAACTAGCCGTCATCTCCACGAAAATAGGACGACCCTTGTAATCCATTCGCACCATTAGTTCATAATCACCACCATCAGTGTTGCCGTTGTCCTCATCGAAACAATAGATATGGTACAAGCGATCCACCTTCTCTATATCAATCTGAAAGCACTGCAACTCTTCATGATTCCAAAATTTCATTTCCAAAGGAGAAGTTATACGTTCAAACATACACTGATAATGGAGGGCATAACCCACAATATCATATATGTCGAAGACTGTTGATACCTCTTCAATGAGACTCTTGAAGCATTTTTGAGTCTGTGTATACTTTAAAATTTTATCTAATTCTTTTAAATATGTAGCATCTGAATCATCACCTTTTGGTATTTCTTCAAAAATACCACCATTGCAATTTTCATTCCTTCTTGGTATTGTTGTTAATACTACTTCTGATTCTCCCAGTCTTGCATACTGACTGACAATTGATACCGTGATGGGATGAGAAGTGAGATGGAAAACACTGTATGCCCTATTTATATATGCACCATACCTCAAAAACATACACATCAAAGTTTTAGTAAGATTTTATTTATATAGTTCCAATTGGGTTAAAATTGAGACTAATAACAACAACAAAAGTTTACGTTAACAACAATCATCATATATCTATTGAAAGAAAATCCACATTATCATTAAATCTTACAAACTTCAATTGAAAGAAAATCCACATTATATTTGTTTGATAACAAAATTACATCTGTATGATATTCAGAATGGGTTGTTATTATTATACGTTTATTGTTAAACTTTGCAAAAATTTCTTCTACTATATTCTTAGCTTCATAACTACTAGCTTCACTAAAACCATCAATAATAAAAAGTATGTCTAGCTCCTGTAATAATGGTATGATTTTAAATGAGTTTTTAAAATGTTCATTATATGTTTTAGGGAGTATTTGCCGAGTAAGATATTCTGACAATGTTTTCAACTGTACTATTATTGTTTGTACGTCAACAAAAAACACCAGATCAAAATTCTCTATATTATTTATATTTTTACCTTCTGTAATCCCACACCAGTTACTTAAAATATACCAACACAAAGAAGTCTTACCAGATCCTGCTAAACCATAGAGTATCAATGCACATGGAATGAATGTTTTATCCTCACCAGATTCTTGTAGAATTTCTAAGATAGATACAAATTTTCTATCATCTGACTCACTTCTAAGTGAGAATTTGATATTATTATTAGGTGATATCCATTTTCCATAAAGGGCCTTAAGCTCTTTGCAACCATAAGTAATAATCTTATGTATATTATTAATTTTAAATGCCTCAATGTCTTCTTTATATGTTATCATATAATCTTGGTGAATTTTAGTGTTATGGATATCAGAAAGAGTTTTTTCTAAAATTTTAATGTTTTCTGTAAAATCTTTGTGTAATACATCACCAATACCTATATAAATCTCCTTTAAAATATTTTTAATGTTAGCAATCTCAGTTGTTACATTTAAACTATTAGAGAGATATCTATGACTTATTTTAGTTCCCAAAGACTTTAAATTAGTGATGTTTTGTTGACAGTTACTATCCAACTTATTATAAATATTATAACATACTATAGTCATTAACTTATAGGCAAAAGATATATCAAATTCCTGTTTCATTAGGTTTTTATCAAGTAGTGATTGGTCTGGTTTTGAAAATATTTTCTTCAATTTTGTCGAACCCAAGCATAACACTCTCTTAGCATACTCTCGTACTGACATTATTTCCCTAGTAGAATTCACATGAGAATGTAAATACATTGTTCGTGAAATATCACACATGATCTTTTGGCCTACTTGATGAATACATTTATAAACTTTACTGAAATTGAAGTCATCTATTGAGAAGCCTTTGGGCATCCGACACTCTGGTAAGCAGCCGCTGCCGCCGCCTCTGCCTCCAGTTTGCATACATACAATGTTGAGAAAAATGATCAGCTGAGAATATGACTCTCTCAACCATCTATCCATTTTTCACAGTAATCTGTTGGACAATCAGTCTTACACCTAAAAAAAAAACTTAATGTTATCCTTGAATTATAAATAAATTTTTAAAAGCTAAATTAATTACACAAACGAAAATTACACAAACGAGAAAATTTATTCTCATCACTTACCTGTAGTATAGAAATAGTAGTGGTGTGCCAGCGGCCAGCGATTTGTAATATATATATGTATTAAGCTCCACCCCTTTTTAGTTAGTGTTAACGTATTAAGCTCCACCCCCTTAACTGTCAAGAATAAATGGAGACAAATAAACAACAACTTAGTTCTCATCCTGCAAGTGTGATGAGAAGGTTAGATACCATTTTTTTTTTTTACTATATCTAGATTTTTTATTTTGATCATATTTCTTTTGAAAATAAGTAAAATTAATTGATTTAATGTATATTTACTACAGTGCTGAGTGTGAATTAACAATGGACGAAGTTCAGAGAAACAGAACCAGTAGGAGTGTTTCATAGAGATTGCTTCAACATCATCATCACAGAAGGATACTTCTCACAAGTCTATTAATAGTAGTAGCAGTAATAACATGAATGATCAACCAACTTTATCTTCATTTATGAGCAGTCAGGAGGAAAATACTTCTCACAAGTCTAGCAACAGTAGTAGCAGTAATAACAATGAACAGACTTTTTCTTCATTTTTGAACAAGAACATCCATCATTCTCATTTCAACTAAAACAACAGGAAGAAGATACTTTTCACAATTGTCATAGTAGTAACAATAAGAAAAGAAACTATCAACAGATTTCATCTTTCAATGAGTTTAACAATAGTAGTAGTAGTAGTAGTAGTAAGTAGTAATAAGAGAAACAGGGACAGTAACAACTCATCTTCCCTTATATACCAGCAAGAGGATATTCCCCAAAAGGTCAACACGGCCATATGGATAGATGACCTTTTTTCTATAGATCGTAAAATATTAAAATTTGGATATAGTAATACATTAAAAGATGACTCATCCCATTTTATTATTCAAGATATTTTAAATAATAATAAATGTGAAACTAGAATTGATAACTCTTCAAAAGATTTAAAAGTCCTATTAAGAAAATTAAATCTACCACCAGAATTGAAAGATTCTGAATATAACAAGGAATGTTTCAACATCAATAAAGATTGGTTCTTGAAGAACCCTGAAGATCTATTCAAAGGAGCATGGGTAACCATTAATGATGAAGAGGCCTATAAGAATTTTCCCTTTCAATGGTCTAGGGAAAAGGAAGTATATGCTACTAGAATTGATGACCCCATGCCAGAAGAAGATTTAAAAGACCTACTACAAAATCTACCAGAGTTAAATGATTCTAAAGAGAAAGCATTAGTAAGGATGTTCATGAAATATATATTAAAAAAAACAGTATGAGGTAAATCTGCAAAATTTATTAGGAGAAATTAAAATTGGACACTTACTGAACTATGATGATAAACCCCTTTGGAAATTTCCAATTCTTCCAACATCATGCCAACTTCCAAATTGGATAGTCCAAGTTATCAATGAAGAATACCACCAAATAAATTTGAAAGTGGCAGGAATAGCTGCAGGTGCTTTATATGTAGCAATTGAGCATCTCAAGGACTGTATAAATTTTTTGAAAGTAGTTACAATAGAATTTTTTAAAAAGAAAAAAGCTCAAATAATCTATTCTCATGCTTATTTGAATGTCCAACAACAATGTTTAATTCCCAAATTTTCAATGGAAACAATATCCTCCTCCTCCTTTTCATCATCTTCACCAAAACAATTAACACAAGATATATTGTATACTGAATGGTGGGAAGCAATGGTTGGGGAAAAAGAATATTCCAGCAAGACTTTGATGAAAATAATGGAAAAATCAAATATAATGGAAAAACCAGTTAAAAAAAAAATACAGGTAGTTAAACCATTCCCAGAAACTTTTAACCCTTTCTATATGAAAGGGATACATAGGTTGGAAGGAGGGGTACATAGAAGTATCCTACGGGGGCGTAGAAGAATCTTTTTCTGAAGGCAAAGCAAAAAGTACAAAATTGGATTGAATTTTGATGAAACAATGAAATCTGTATTAAATATTAATGTCACTAATCTTAAAATATTTGTGATTAATAAAAGACTTTAATAACAATAAAGGTTTTTATTTTTAGTATATAGCCTAATTTACACTTCTGTGTTTTTTAATTAAGAGTAAATGCTAATCAAATATTTGAACAACTCATCATCTGGAATTTCATATCATTGAACATAAACTAGCTACAGCAGCTGAATTATTTTGCACATTTTGTACCTCCTGTCACAAATTGATTATCCTTCCTCAAAATCATCTATAGTAGATGAACATTTTTCATCATATTTTTTATTTGATTAACAAATTTCTTCTTTGGTCAAGACAGGAGTAAAACAATATCTACAATGAAAAAACAACAATGCAAAAGGAGAAATAGTATCTGATGTGCCATACCAAAGTCCTGTTATTAAATAAATAGCTCTATATATGCAAATACAAAACCAAAATGTAAAAGGATAATAAGAGTATCTTATATGCCATACTAGTCCAACTTTCTGATCAAATATGCCTTGAGTTTATGTTGTTAAGTATATGAGGATATATACTGATTATTTTTTTTCAAAATTTTTACACTCCTTCACTTGTTTCATGAGATTCACATGATACTAAATGTCTTTTCAAACTTGATTTACTAATAAAACCATATTGACAATTTTCACAAGTATATGGTTTCTCACCTGTATGGACCCGCTCGGTATTATCTTATCACTATTTTTAATAAATTTCTTGGGACAAAATCTGCAAACAAATGGCCTGTCATTTGTGTGTATTGCACAATGTGTCTTTAGTCCATCTTTACTCTTAAAACTACGTTGGCAGTGAACGCATGTAAATGGTCTCTCACCAGTATGGACCCGCTCGTGTAATATCTTTACACTATTGTAAATAAATTTCTTAGGACAAAATCTGCAAACAAATGGCTTGTCATTTGTGTGTATTGCACAATGTGTCTTTAGTACTTTTTTACTCATGAAACTACGTTGACAATGAACACAAGTATATGGTTTCTCACCTGTATGGACCCGCTCGTGTATTATCTTATCACTATTTTTAATAAATTTCTTGGGACAAAATCTGCAAACAAATGGCTTGTCATTTGTGTGTATTGCACAATGTGCCTTTAGACCATGTTTACTCTTAAAACTACGTTGGCAGTGAACGCATGTAAATGGTCTCTCACCTGTATGGACCCGCTCGTGTAAGATCTTCTTGCTATTTGTAAGGAATTTCTTAGGACAAAATCTGCAAACAAGATGCAGTTCATTTGTGTGCCTTGCATAATGTTCCTTCCAACCTGATTTGCTATAAAAGTACATTGACAATGAACACACGTATACAGTCTTTCACCTGTATGGGTCATCTCATGAAAGATCTTATCCCTGTTTCTATAGAATTTTTTTTTACAAAATCTACAAACAAACTGTTTGTTATTTGTGTGAATTATGTAATGTCTCTTCAAATTTGATTTACTAACAAAACCACGTTGACAATGATCACATTTATAAGGTTTCTCATCTGTATGAACCATTTCAGGTGATATTTTGTTTATCTTTTTTACAAAACTATTCTTTTTCATGAGGTGAGATTCATGAGTTAAATCGATGATATCAGAATACAATGTCACTTTGCCTTTTCAATACAGACAGACAGGATTGTGGTTAATGTAAAAGAAATAAGCACTCACTATTATGTTCTTATATACATAGACAACTTGGTGAAACTTAAATTTATATATAGTAGACTCATATTTGACAAAAGAGTAAATCTGGGATTTGTTTTTATGTATGGAGTAGGCATTTTAATAAATTACGTATTAATTAAATAGAATTATCCTCCTATAAACTGAAGATGATAGTTATGTTAACACTTAATTATTTACCCATTCTTTGATGTAGTTTTCTATCATCCTTGAGTATAGTAAATTTCTTTTTTTTACATGTTCACATATTTTTGTATTATTTTCAAATTTTCGCTTTCTATATAATTTTTTTTTTTTAACCGTTAAATAATCTGATACACTGCCATTCTTATTGTAACATTTATTTAACCATTCTTTGATGTAGTTTTCTCTGTTAATGTTTACATGATTTTCTGATGATTGCTTTTCTTCTTCATTTTCACTGACATTCTTATTACAACATTCTGGTTCCAATTGAGATGGTAACATTAATTCATCTTGAACTATTTTTTTTCCATTCAAGACTAAGTTCTGTTTTTCGTCTCCATTAGTCAATGCACTAACCTCTTTACTATAAATCTTCATTATTGCTTTCTTCTTTTTCCAATACATTTTAGATCATTCCAGGTTTCAATTCTGAAAACCATAATTTAAAATAAGTATTATTAATTTCACATATATATATACAAATTTATATAAAACATGATTTGAAATTATTAAAAGGAGTTTAGAACTAGAAGGTATTGTTTAGAACTAGAAGGTATTGTTTAAAATAACCATGACATGTAAGGAAAATAAGAGAATCTAATGTGACATACCAGTCAGTAGTAGTTTGTACGTGTCCGACTTGTTCAGTCACTGTTGATACTGTTTCTGATAATATATGCCTTGGGTTTTTGTAGGATTCACATACTAAATGTCTCTTCAAACTTTGTTTGCTAATAAAACTACGTTGACAATGAACACAAGTATATGGTTTCTCACCTGTATGGACCCGCTCGTGTAATATCTTTACACTATTGTAAATAAATTTCTTGGGACAAAATCTGCAAACAAATGGCCTGTCATTTGTGTGTATTGCACAATGTTTCTTTAGTCCATCTTTATTCCTAAAACTACGTTGACAGTGAGTGCATGTATATGGTCTTTCACCTGTATGGATCCGCTCGTGTATGATCTTCTTGCTATTTGTAAAGAATTTCTTAGGACAAAATCTGCAAACAAAATGCAGTTCATTTGTATGGTTTGCACAATGTTCCTTCCAACCTGGTTTGCTAGTAAAACTACGTTGACAATGAACACACGTATACAGTCTCTCACCTGTATGGATGTTATTTATACAGGAATGTCTCTTCAAATTTTGTTTGATAGTAAAACTACGTTGACAATGAACACAAGTATATGGTTTCTCACCTGTATGGACCCGCTCGTGTAATTTCCTTACACTATTGTTAATAAATTTCTTGGGACAAAATCTGCAAACAAATGGCCTGTCATTTGTGTGTATTGCGCAATGTGTCTTTAGTCCATCTTTACTCTTAAAACTACGCTGACAGTGAGCGCATGTATATGGTCTCTCACCTGTATGGACCCGCTCGTGTATGATCTTCTTGCTATTTGTAAAGAATTTCTTAGGACAAAATCTGCAAACAAGATGCAGTTCATTTGTGTGGCTTGCACAATGTTCCTTCCAACCTGTTCTGCTAGTAAAACTGCGTTGACAATGAACACACGTATACAGTCTTTCACCTGTATGGATCTTCTCATGAAAAGTCTTATCCCTGTTTGTGTAGAAATTCTTTTTACAAAACTTGCAAACAAACTGTTTGTCATTTGTATGACGAATGTAATGTTGCTTCAAATTTGATTTACTCATATCGAATTGTTGTCCCTGCAGGTTGGTTTTGAAATTATCTGACTTGTTTACTCTGTCAACATAATTCTCTCCTTCAATATGACATTGTATTTTTGAATACAGCAGATAAACAGAATAGTGGGGAGATGATGTGGTGTATATGAATGTAGAAGAGATAAAACATTATTCTGTTAGCTTGTCTACTCTTATATACAAGGTTAAATCTGGAATTTGTTTCTTATTTGGATGTTTTTTTAATATTTTAGAAAGCTATTTTAAGAAACTTGAATTTTAAAATTTACAACTTAAACTTAAAAAAAAATATAACCTTTAACTTTCCACTACACATAAATAAAAGAAAACAATTTCGATAAATATTATGTATCATTTTATTGTTTACATAAAAACATAATTATAGTCCCCAGTTGTCGTAATCTTCTTTAGCTTCACTGATATTTATTAATTCATTCAGATTCTCCGTTAGAATTCTGGGAAGGATCTTTGGGTAATAGTGTTTAAGTTGATCCTTGTGGTCTATTACAGTCAAGTTACATAGAAACTTAAGCAATGGTGGATTGAACAACTGTGTGTTTTTATTTGATAGTATATGGTACCCGTCTTTTTGAAGTAAACGAAGGATCAAATCTTTGTTGTAATAATTACAGTTTCCCGTGGTATTGAAAAAGATATTGACCTTAAAAGTAATATACATATATTCCCCTCCTTTTCCTTTAGCTTCACCTGTAAAATTACATCTGGTAAACATCTCTACAAAAATAGGACGGCCCTTATATATCATTCTTACCACTAATTCATAAAAATAGCCATTAATGTCGTAGCTGAAGCCTAAATGATACACACGATTAATTTGATCTAAACTCACTTCGAAACACTGCAATTCTTCGTGTTTCCACAATTGTCTTTCACAAGGAGAAGTTCTACGTTGAAGATAATGCTGATGAGAGAGAGCATGAACCATCCTTTTGTCAATTTCGTCAATGTCAACTGTTGATGCCCATGCCTTATCAATGAATGCCTTGAAGCTTCTTGTTTGTTGTTGTGGTGTCTGCAGCATTCTGGTCATTTAAGATAAACTTGTTTATCACTCAGTTCAATATCATCAGTCAGTTCATTATTTTCAAGAAATTTTCTCCAAATTATTGGAAATTCTGGTTTTATATTTTTAAATATATTTTCTTGATTTAGCCATTTCAGAAACTCTTCTCCAAGTTTCTGAAAAAAATAATAAGAAATATATATATATATTAAAAAATAGTTAAACAATTAAATATATATTATTTTTTTATAACTGAATTTCAAATGAAGTGAAATTTTACTACTTTACCTACCTTCCAACCTTCTAAATAGGAATCTGAAAATTTCAACCAGTCTTGAATTTCTTTAAATCGTTTTTTGGTTTTTAGATCATGATCTTGTAAATTCCAATTATGATGCTTCTTACTATTTACAAAACAAAATGCTTTCTCTCTCAGTGCCTAAGCATTATATACCAAAACGTTTTTAATTTTACTATTCCGATGGTCTCGTCCTTTTTATTAAGATAATATAATACTTCTCCCTCTTTATATAATTCACATCGAACCTGTATAGAATAAAATTAAGATATTAACATCCACATTTGGAAATTTATATAATACAATATATTTTTTTTTACATAACTTTTTTTATTTTCTTATGAAACAAACCTTGTTCTGGTGATTTCTTACATCCTTTGTTGATATCACTGAATAGATAGGAATAGCAAATCCTAATGATTTAAAAAAATTCAAAGTGTGATGAGGAGGTAGTGCAAGAAGGCTCGACCCTTCTTTTTCACTGTAATTAGGAGTGAATGTAATTACATTTAGCTCAGTTTTTTTTAATCCAACAATATGTTGGAAATCTAACTGGAGAAGTTCACAAACAGCAGTGCATTTAGTATAATGCATAAAGCTGAATAAAAATGCCGATGTGTTTCATCCAATTTATACAAAGTATTCCATACTGATTTAGCCACAGCCTGTATGAAAAAAAAAATAATAATAATGAATAATTATGATAAAAAATATATATATAATATATTATTTAAAATATGCAGTATTAAAGAGACATAACCATTTTTATTAAACTAACCTTAGCAAAATCAAATCTGATTTCCTTATACTTATCAATATCTTGTAAATTTCTAATGATCATGTGCACATTTTTACTGCCAGTAATAAGACAGATTTGACCTTTAATGTACCTGAAAAAAAAAGATGAGGTATTTTGTAAATCATTTAATTCATACATTATTTTTGTATTTTCTACATTTTTCAATTAAATAAAAAACTCACTCACCTGATACTAAAATGAGCTGCTTCTCCATTGAGTTTTTCCATACAAATAACTTTTTCAGCATTGTTAGGATCATCTAAAAAATATTGTTTCCAATCATCATTTTCTGGTTCAATATTACTATTATCAATTTCATCATCTTCATTCCCACCAATAAATTTTTTATTGGCATAAATAACAATATCTTTAACATTATTTACTTCCATGATTGTTACACCACGAGGAATCTAAAAAAAAATAATATAATTAATAGTTTACTTCACTTTTAAAACTAATGATATTCAATTACCTAAATAAAAAAAATATATATACATACCATTCTGCGAAGCTTTAAATCTTTGTTATAAGCTTTGTCATCAGCTCCACCATGTGAGTCGATTCTAATATCATAGAGAACAGCATCAGGAAGAATAGACTGTGGAACATTAGCTTTTAATATTCGTACCTTCTTTTTCTTTTTCATTTCATTTGAAGCTGTGTGGAATCTGAAATATTTATTTATTAATTCATACTAAATTAATAATGTTAATATTTTTATATTTCATATTAATTAATTAAAAAAATGATTGTACTTACTTTTCAGCAGTGTCATTTACATTTTCTTCAGTATAAACAATCAACATATTTTCTATGGCTTCTTTAAAAGTTTGTGGCATACCTTCTTCATTAAACTTTTTTTTATAGTAGTCTGTAAGTTTCTCCATTAATTCATTTAGAGGAATTGGTAAATCCATTACCCTCTGATAATTAGGAGTATCTACAAGTTGTTTCTCAATATTTGTCACTATAAAACAAATATGAATATTAAATTTATTTTCTTAAAACCTGGTAGACAGTAGTCTGTTTTGTTTCAGGTCAGGCAAGACTGGTTTTGAATAATAAATTTAAAGCTGCTACTTATATGCTTAGACATAAAGGTCAAATTAGGGTTAAAAGACTCCTCCTCCTCTTCCATCCTTCCTTAGTACTCCTCATTGAGATGTTACATTTCTGATGGGTCTTTCATTTTTAGTGTGTGAATAGAAATGGATATCTCAGGCATTTGAAATTTTCAAAGGTTGTTACAATATGAAGAACTAATCTCAACTTTATACCAAAAACAAAATTCTCTCTATCTGAAATCTAATACTTTTATTAAAAAACAAATCGAGTACATTTTGAATTTTATCTCCCTACCACCCCCCTCTACCTACCTTTAATATATAAAACCACAAAATGTTCTTCAACTTGAGTTACTTACTTTTACCACCACATCATAGCAGGACTGTTATTTCAAGACAAGCTTTCAATGGAAACAGTCAAATCCAAGGTGGAATCTTCACCTCAAGGAAGCATTAAACTTTTTGACCATGTTGAAGCTAGTAAGATGGTGGAATCCTTACCCCTAGGAAAACTGCAACTTTTCGACCACGTAGTAGAAGCTAGTAGCAGTTTAGACGATGACGACACCGTGACAACGGCGGTAAAATCCTTACCCCAAGGAAGGATGATGGAGCCGACTTTTGATGATAAGATTACTTTTGAAGTATTGTTAAATCTAAGGGAAACTAATATCATCGATCATTTGAAAATTGAAAAAAAAGAAGATTATAACAAGATGACCTTTTTTTTAGTTTCCCTAGGACTGAAAAATTTCAGTATTTCAAGTAAACTATACAAACCAGATTTGCCACATAAAAAGAGTTATCATGATGGTTCCAAGTTAACAATGTGGCGTTTTATGGCTAAGCTATGTGGTGTCCCCAACAGGTGGTCCAGTCGATGGATACCCAACAACAGTCTAAGCAAACAAAAAATCACCATCTGTGTGGAAGGCAACATAGGAAGTGGAAAGTCTACTTTCATGAATTACCTTGCCAAGAAGAAGTTCTGCAATTCTGAAATTGTTTTTGAACAAAAGAAAAAGTATCGTAGTATAATGGAGATGTCGTACCGAGATTCTACTAACCGCTGGTCATTCTTACTCCAGAAGGATATGCAACTTTCCATGGTACAGAATCATGCTGCTGCTGCTAATACTTCTCTCCCTGTCAAGATCATGGAAGGATCCATCCACAGTGCCTGTTTTTGTTACATGGAGAACATGTACCTCAATGAAAAGGTAATTGACGTTGAGTATGAGGTGTACAGGAAATGGTACAAGTTACTAACTGATACTGTTGACTGTAAAGTTGATTTAATAGTTTATCTCAGAACTGATCCTAAATTGCTTTATGAAAGGGTAAAGAAGGATCGTGCTAGGGTGGAAGAACAGGAAATACCATTGGAGCATTTTATTAGTATCCACAATCGATATGAAGAATGGATGCGTGAAGAAAAATTTCCTCTTGATTCTCCAGTTATTGTTCTTGATGCCAATGATGATCTGTACATAATGCATGAGAAATATAACCTAATTGCTCAATCTCTTATTTACTGAGATTTCATTTTTTTTTAGGTATAAGATTAGTCATACAAACATGACTTCTATCTAAAAATTTGCAGGGTTCATTTAGATTGAAACGTGTTTTTTTCAATCTTAAGTTAATATTGCCAGTTAATAGATAAAATTCATGTTTGTATGACAAATCTCTATCTATTAATTGTGTTTGAAAATGAATGACATTTTTATTAATGACAAATATTAAATAACATTGAACTTGTGAAAAAAATTAAGTTTGTAATCTGATTAAAGCTTTTTTGTTTCAGTAAAATACCTTACACAAATTGCTGAATTATATTAGTAAATTTAGTTACAGTTTGTTTTATACTGAAAATAGGGCCTTCCAAAAGACAAACAAATTTAGTTACAAATATTTATTATATAAAATTATTATAATAAAAAATATAAGAAATAATACTATAAAATACCAATACTTTTTAGAAGGCTGTTGCTGTTTGAAAATCTTATACCATTAACTATTGCAAGACCTATTTTACTTAATAATGATCCATTTTCACATCTTTTTGTCACAATTTTGTCACAATTTTTTTTGTTTCTGAATCATCTCTATTCTTTTATATAATTTGTAAAAGACGACTCATTTTCAAATTCCAGATCTTTAAGCAAACTTTTAAATATTTTATATTCATAGAATAAGTAAGACGTATAAAAGAATGCAAACTTGTGAATTGATCATTTTCATCACCACATAGAAATAATACAACATGAATAAAAATTGATTCAAATTGTTTAGTATTATTTGAAATCTTTTATCATATAAATTAATAAAAGAGTTTGTTTTGGGTCATTAATGTTATTAAAGTCAAAGTCCATTAACTGAGCATGAAATGTAGCTAATCCTTCTTGTATTATGTAATCATTAATCAATTACATGTACAATTGTGGGTGATTCACCCACTTGAAAATGAAGGTCTAATTCTCTGCTTAAATTAAATTTTTATTAGTGAAGGGTTATTACTACAGTTTGAGTTGAGTGAAAAGAGAACAAAGAGATTAATTTTTTTTTTCTAGTTCATACTCAGTATTTAACTGTCTCCTCTTGAGATGATAGTAAAAATTGACTATAATTATTATTATTACCAACATCCATCCCACCACTAAGAATATAACAATAACAGTCTGGTCACAGGTATCTCCTAGTGATGTCTTTTTGATAATTGGAGAAATTTTACAATTCTTGCATTTCATCCATTCCATAATGGAATTGCTTGAGATTTTCAAACTGTAAATTCGAGAAATTCCTTGTGAGATGTTCTTAAATGATTCTAAGATTTCAACAACAGAAACGCGTCTATATTCATCTGTATTGGACCAAACATAATCATATTTGATGACAGGTAATTGATCAGTATCCCATACATTTACAACATATGTAATAGTCCCCTGAGTTTGCTTCACATCCATCTTATACCAGAAACAGGAATTATCTGAAAATGAATTGAAGATGACTGTTTTCTCTCTGATCAAAGACTCACAACAGATTGAGATTGATGCAAATTTACTTTTACTGGATGATGTGGTACAGCTTAAATCATCAAATTCAGTTTCTGATGTGGTTTCATTTACATCAAATTCAGTTTCTGATGTGGTAAATTCAGTTGATGTGGTTTCATTTACATCAGATTCAGTTTCTGATGTGGTAAATTCAGTTGATGTGATTTCATTTACATCAAATTCAGTTTCTGATGTGGTTTCTAAATGATGTATCATATTCAGAATTAGTATTCCCACCATCACCGTCCAAAGAGGAGGTAACTTCAACTGCATGGTTATGATGAATTGTTTGATGTAGAATAGGAGGTGTCTATGGATAAACAGGTACTGTTGTTGTTTGGAAATGGAACCCACTCATCTGTGAAAAAAAATGTGATCAGTAATTATTTTTTTTTTAATTTTCACTTATCCAAAGTCAATACACAAATTCACTACACAAATTAAGTTCTACTACTTCATTAGTCCATTTTTTAGATCACCACTTACATTTCACTCACTACTCTGAGACATTCACACTAAACTTTCTGGTGGTGTGTTGGCTGTTATTATACTAACATAAAAACAGGAAGTGCCTTCCGGTGTTGGGAGATATTGAAGACAAAGTTAGGTAAATTTTGGAGAGAGATTTTTTAATTTAAGATTTGAAAAATGAAATTTAAGATTTTAATATTTTTATATCTTTTAACAATGCTCCACACTGGATAATACATCCTGGTGGTAGTAGAAAATGAAATTTAAGATTTGAAAAAGGAAATTTAAGATTTTAAGATTTTTCTATATCCCAACGGGAAGGTGCATCCTGTTGTTGTTTTTAAACATCTCAAGGACCCTCATCTACCTGAAATGAAATTAAGATTGAGATTTTCCGTATCGACACTGACCGACCGCAGCTCACTAAAGTTGCCATGCAGTGTATTTCAAAAGAAAAAAAATGACAATTTTAGTGTAAAAAAAAAACTGACGAATTGCCAACAATCCTTTTTGCTGACACCAAGAATAAAAAACATACTTTTTTATATAAACAGACTTAGAAATTTTCGATTTTTTTTTATACATTGAAAGACATTACTTTCTTTTGTACTTTTCTTAAATTTGGGATAAAGAATAAATATTTTAATTTTTTATTTATTTGTAAAGGTTACTACAATTTGAATTTAAATTTATGAAGTATATGTACCTTATTTATTTAACTTTTTATATTGGACATTTCAATAAGCATTCTTATTACATCACCATATATACATTTCACCACTATCCTGATATATTAATTTTAATATTTAGATTGTAAATATAGGTTAAAATGGTACTCACAATTATTATCACCCACAACACTACTATGATTGTTGTTAGTACTACTACTACTACTGTCTGATCTCTGGTATATTCTCTTTCAATGTTTGGAAATTTATTACAGTTCTTGCATTTAATCCATTCCATAGTGACCAATTGCCTGAGATTCTCATACTGTTAAGCACAAGAATATCTTGTGAGATTTTCTTAAATGATTCTAAGATATCAATACCAGAAATACTTCTAAATTCATTTGTATTTGACAAAATGTAACTATAATTGATCACAGGTAATTTATTATCATTCCATATATTTACTATATACTCATCAACCACAACACTACTGTTAGTACTACTACTGTCTGGTTACTGTATTGGTCACTGGTGTATTCAATCTTTGGGAATTTATTACAATTCTTGCATTTAATCCATTCTATTGTGGCATTACCTGAGATTTTCATACTGTGAAGTTTGTTCTTAAATGATTCTAAGATATCAACAACAGAAATACGTCTATATTCATCTGTATTGGACCAAATATTTTATGTAAAGTTGTTGATCAATTTCCCAGTCATTTAGTGGTTGAGCAATTTCCCAGTCATTTACTGTATATCTAATATTCACCTGAGTGTCCTTCATATCCATCTTATACCAGAAACAGGAATAATTATTTAAAAATATTGAAAGCTAATTCACTTGCTGATGTAGTTTCTAAATAAAGTATTACAGTCAGAATTATTATTTTCTCCATCACTGTCCAAAGAGAAGTTAACTTTAGGCACGACATTAACAACATCCATCCCACCACTAAGAATATATCATCAAATTCAGTTAATGTGGTAAATTCAATTGATGTGGTTTCATTTACATCAGATTCAGTTTCTGATGTGGTAAATTCATTTCTGATGTGGTTTCATTTACATCAAATTCAGTTTCTGATGTGGTAAATTCAGTTGATAGTATTCCCACCATCACTGTTCAAAGAGGAGTTAACTTCAACTGCATAGTTATGATGAATTGATGTAGAATAGGTATCTATGAATAAACAGTTACTGTTGTTATTTGGAAATGGAACCCACTCATCTGTGAAACAGTAATTCTATTTTTTTTTTAATTTTCACTATACACAGATTTCAATACATATTTTAAAATTAAAAGGTTACAACAATTTTTATTATTTATTTATTCCTTATATTGTAAATATAATGGTTACAGTTAGAATAATTATTCTCTCCATCACTGTCCAAAGAGAAGATATCTTCAAGAAATACAGGAGGTACTTGTTGTTGCTTGGTATAGAATCCACTTATCTGTGAATCCACATTTTTGTATTTGACTTCTTGAATAATTTACCAAACTTTATAAGTAAACTAAAAAATCTCCGAACACCGGAAGGTACATCCTGTTTTTGTTTTAAAACATCTCAAGACTCCACACCAGATGATACACAGTAGAAAACGAAATTTAAGATTTCAAAAAACGAAATTTAAGATTTCAAGATTCCTGGTGGTAGTAAAAAACAAAATTTAAGATTTCAAAAAACGAAATTTTAATTTTGTCACAATTTTTTTAGTTTCTGAATCATCTATTATTTTTTATACAATTTGTAAAATGAGTCGATTAAAGTCAAAGTCCACCATTAACTGAGCATGAAATGTAACTATCCTTCTTGTATTATGTAATCAATATCATGACAAAATCCTCTGCTTAATGCTTTTTTGTTTCAGTAATACAAATTGCTGAATTAGAAAAGGATTAATGTAAAATTAAATTTTTATTAGTGAAGGTTATTACTACAGTTTGAGTTGAGTGAGATTAATTTTGTTTTTCTAGTTCATTCTCAGTATTTAACTGTCTCCTCTTGATTTGATAGTAAAAATTGGCTATAATTATTATTATTAACAACATCCATCCCACCACTAAGAATATAACAATAACAGTCTGGTCACAGGTATCTCCTATTGATGATGTCTTCTTTATAATTGGAATTTTTTTACAATTCTTGCATTTAATCCATTCCATAATGGCATTGCTTGAGATTTCCAAACTGTAAATTCGAAAAATTCCTTGTGAGATGTTCTTAAATGATTCTAAGATATCAACAACCGAAATACGTCTATATTCATCTGTATTAGACCAAAGATAACTATATTTTATGATAGGTTGTTGATCAATTTCCCAGTCATTTACTGTATATCTAATATTCACCTGAGTATCCTTTACATCCATCTTATACCAGAAACAGGAATAATTATTTAAAAATACATTGAAGACTAATGTATTATCTCGTATTAAAGAATCACAGCTTAATTCACTTGCTGATGTAGTTTCTAAATAAAGTATTACAGTCAGAATTATTATTCTCTCCATCACTGTCCAAAGAGAAGTTAACTTAAGATATCTTCAAGAAATACAGGAGGTACTTGTTGTTTTATATAGGAATCCACTTATATGTGAAAAAAATCACATTTAAACTCTTTGTTTTCAGTAACTTAATTATTAAATTAATCTTTCTGGTGGTGTGTCGACTGTAATCATACTAACATTAATTTCTTTTATACTTCTCTTACTAAAAAACTACTTTTTTTTTATTTACAAAAGAATCTTAGAAAACTTACCTAACTTTTTTATGTTATAATTAAAAATATTCTAAAAAAATCACAAGAATATAATTATGAACATTTTTCAATTAGATTTTGTTTCTTAATTTCAATTTCTAAACTGATTTTTTAGTATTAAAATCATACTGAATATTGCCCATATTATACTTATGTAAAATATCAACAATAAATATATATACATACATATATTGAACTGATTGTGATGAACAGTTTTGTTTTCTTTAAAAAACATACACCACTCTACACCTGATACATCTTGGTGGTAGTAGTAGAAAATGAAATTTAAATTTGAAAAATAAAATTTTAGATTTTAGATTTTTCTATGATATAATCTTGGTATAATTTAAGATCCCTCCCTTGTTCATATGCACCTAGGCTGAATAACTCAAAAGGAGCTAAAATAAAAAAGGGTTTAGGTAATAGATTTTATTAAAAATATCAGTTACACACATTGTATGTACATTTCCAAACAATGATCACACTCAATTTTGTGTATTTGACCATAATACCTATTATGTGATATGTTTTTTTTATCTTGGTATTAGTGAATAACTGTAGGCTAATACCTATTGTTTTGAATTGTACCTTTTGATATTAATTACTAGGATTATATCTTGATCTTAACTCCTCTCTTAATCGCAAGTCAGCTATTTCTCTATGTCTTTCCAAATATCTTAATCGCCACACATCCATTTCTCTTTGTTTTTCAAAACACATCAAATCATGTTTCTTTTTTATCAAAATTAATTTTTCTAACAAAACTGAAGATGTTATACTTTGCAAATCAAAATATTCTGTAAATACTATTTGATAGTAAATAACATTATTAGCTATTGCAATGAATAATTGGTCTCTTACTCTAGAGTCAAATTGATCTATCATAAATTTACATTTTTCAGCTAACTTTACTAAATCTTTATAAAGTTCCTCCAAAGACTCATTTTCTCTTTTCATCCTATTATGAAAATCCAACAAATTGCAGTGGTATTTCTTTTTTAACAACAGGCTCCTAGCTTCTACAGAGTCCAGCACCTCTTCTTCCTCTTTTTCTTTAATCCTTCCTTGGGATAATGATTTTGTCATTGTGTCATCCAGACTCCTGTTAACTTCCGTAGGATCAAAAGGCTCCTCCATCCTTTTTGCTGTCATCGTCAAATGGTGCAGTCGTAATTAAATATATTAAAAGGGAGATTTAAATAGTGTAAATTGTTAACTATCCTTGCCTTTACAGATCTTCATGAATGTTATGTTAAACCTAATTTAAATGTCCAATTAAAAAAAAATAAAACTAATAATCTTCTAGCATCTATATAATTTTATTCATAATATAATAATAGAGAGTTTCATTCATATTTTTATTTATAATACATGCAAAAAGTATATATTTATAATAAAAAAAAATATATAAAGTATATGAGAAAACTGACTACTGACCTTTTTTTTACCTTTTTTTTTTTCATTATTACTTTCATTTACTTTTAAATGATTTACTATGTATGCCAATGGCCAAGTTTTCTTCTAACAAATTAAATAGACATTTCTTTATATATTTTTTGTAAGTTTTCAATATCATTTTTGAAAGGTACAATAGCTTGGGAAGGAATGGGAGTTTTAAATTTACCCTGCTCTAGAAACGAAACAACATCACTAATGTTGTCATTTCGGTGATAATATGTTGCTCGATGTAAGCCATGAATAAAAAATTCATGAGGACTGTCTTGTCGATGCCGACGCCCTACTGATGCATGTTGGTTGTAACTCTTATTGGGCCTTAGGAAATAGGGACAATCTCGGATTTGACAAGCATTATTCAAAAGACAAACGTCAGCTCGATACTTATAGACATCTTCAAAAGTTGAATCTGTCACAATAATTCCTTGTTTGGAAGCCTCTTCTACAATCTGGCATCTGGTCATGGGTTGTACAACATTTTTTTGGTGAATGTCATCATATGATTTTAACCATATCTTTTGTAATTCTATTTCCACTAATTTATTATCTTTAATTATATCACTGTAAAGTTCATTCTTAACATTATTTATTATAATTTCAAAACAATGAGAGTATTCATCTAATAGACAACTGAGCCTCTGCCTAGATGACCTATACCTAAGGGCATGAGCAATATATCTAAACATTTGTGTTTCACTGAACAATTCTTCAATAACATTCATGTTTAATCCAATTTCTTTGGAAAAAGTCTTTAAAGTGTTCCATGACAAATCACCAGCTAAAGCAACATTACGCAACTGTTCTCCTTTACTTACATTAACTTTTATTGAAATTAGGTTTCCTAAGTTTTCTAATATCATTCCTTTGAATTTGTTTGATACTATATCCTTAATATCTTTCTGCATTTTTTCCAAAGTATAATATTTCTCCAAACTGAATTCATTATATTCTGTAATCCCATCCACAATTTTTTTAATCCAGTCTTTCTTCAGTTTAGGATAATCTGTAACAAAAAAGTCTATGTAGGGGGTAGTAGAGTGATCATTATAGTGAGTCAAACAACGACCCACATATTCCACAAGCATCATCCTTATGAGTTTAGTCACATCTTGACACTGATCATCAGCAGCATAATTCTGTTGTTGATACAGGTGAAATAGAAACATGGGTTTAATCAGTGTTTCACATTTTAAAGGTTTACCCTCTACTTCAATAATACTCTCTGTCATCAATGCCTGGGCAATTTCAAAAGTCTTCTTACTCTTTAACATGTTCCAATATTGTATGTATCTTTTTCGATGAAGATACAAAGCTGCTGTCGCATCTATGCTCTTCATACGATCATTTACAAACTCGGTTCTAGGCGTATTTGGATGATCAAATAATATCCTTACCCATGTTACTCCTAGTGCTGCCATATGAATGTGATAATCCACTATGAATGGATTTTTTAAGAGGGCAAACGTTGAACACATTGCATAAATCTTCATGTTAACTATGGGTGCCATAACTTTTGCAGCTTCAGGCGAAAAAACTGGAACAATAGCATTAAAGCGTACATTCTCATTATTCCATGTCACCTCCACTCCTTTGTTTTGGTCGTCATCATTTTCGTCTGATAATTCGACAAATTCTTCTATGGCTATTTGGCTCATAATACTATGAGGAGATCCTATTATATTCCTAATACCATAAGACCAAGGATTAATGAGCATAACATCCCTACTGGGAGCATATACTGGAATTCCAGAAATAGTAAAAGACTTGAGAAACTCAAATTTGTTATGCAAAGCATGGATCATCATGCCAAATTCTGGGTCCTGGAGGTCAGACACTGTAGATGTCATAGTAATTCTACAACAATCTTCAACTGTATTAGGAATCTTCAAAATTTGAGATTTGTGATGGTTATAAACTTTCATAAAATCTTTACAATCATTTTCATAATCTGCCTCAGTGTGGCCCTTCATATCTAAAACTTTAGCTTCATATTTTCCTCCACCAACTGTAGTGCTCAAGATACTTTTGGCTAGTTTTAGTTCATCTGTGAACTTACTAGTTGTCAGGATTTCTCGAATTTTATTGAACAAGGTCCTGAATTCCATTTCATGTGTACTAAGTTCCTTATTTGTAAGTCTTGAGAGTCGTTCACGAATAGATAATCCTGTTGCTTTCTTCTTTGATTTCTCGTTTTTTATTTCTTCAATTCTTGAATTGAAGAATCTTTCCATTAATGGTAACGTATCTTTGGGAACGCTTCCTCCTTTCTTATGAAAGATTTGAAGGATTCCAGAATTCCATTGATGAAATATTTCTTTGAGAATAGATAAATCAACCATCTCACATGGTTGTAGTGAAGTCTGAAATATTATTTCATTATTTTGAAAAGAAAGAGAATTTATTATTTTCTCTGGCTGAAATGGAAAATATACCCATTCATTAGTGAAGAAGGTGTTTTTTTCTTCACCTCCAGGTAGAGAAAATCCAGAAATAGAGAGTTTCAAAGCTTGAAAAGTTTTGGGGTTGAAATTAACTATTTCTTTCATCTGATCATCTACATCTTGAACATTCTTCACCCAAAACAATGAAGGAATATTTGAATTCCCATTATGTAGACGGGAACGAATACATATGCTATAATTTACAGGAAAATGCATCCCTACTCCTACCACAAAAACATTACAAATCTTACCTTTAGGAACAGACATTTTATCAATAACTACATCTGGTTTTATTACTCCCCATGCATTATGATCACCATCTGTGACCAGAAACATACTTATATTCTTTTCTTGACAAATACTAATTTCTGTTGAAATAGTTTCCAGTGCACTAGTCAAATTAGTACAACCTAAGTAAAAATTATATGTTTCGTCTATAATTGCACTTGATCCTATTAGGTGAACTTCATCTGAAAAGGTGTAAAGACTTGATCGGCCTGTTAAATTTGATGCCACATAATTATTCCATCCCTTTACTAGTGGTTTAATATAAGAACTCATAGATCCAGATGTATCTATCATAATAATATTGTAATTAGATGAGTTATAAGAATTCTGATTTGCTACTGTTTTTTCCGATATACGTGATGGCATCTTCAGTACTGAGTGTAGTTTTTCTTCTTCTCCATCAATCTAAAAAAAAAAAAACTTAAAATATTTTAATAAAACTAAAATAAAAAATTAGATATAAATAAACAAAAAAACATAATCTAAAAAAATAATAACTAACCTTTTCCTTCAATACATATAGTACAGCATCAGTATCTAATTCTCCATGATCTATTAAACCATATCCAGATGCATCTGGTTCTTGTATTTGAAGTGGCGATACATCTTCTTGTGATCCAGATTCATGTGCATCTGGTTCTTGTATTTGAAGTGGTGGTGGTTTCGATACATCTTCTTGTGTGAAGTCAATGTCACTATTAACAAAATCTTGTTTGGATGAAGAATTCATTGAGTACCTTACGGGGTGAATGTCTATGCTGTACTAAATTATATAGTATATGAATCCTTTTTATATAATTCCCTCAGTTAGAGGTGAGAAAACCAAACCAAATATATAGAGATAAAAATTCAAATTCTACACCACTACATATATAATGTTTATTATTATTTTAATTTTTTTAATCTGAATGGAGCTGTCATGCCGAGTAGGTAAAACTGGTTAATTAACAAGAACTCATTTATCATTTATGTTAATCTAAGAATTTATGTATATATATGTAAATAGAGTGAGATAGTTAAACGGGAATTCTATTACATTATAAATTTTATATTTATATTTATAAAATCATTATTCTTATTACAGACAATGAATGTATGATGGAATCATCCCAGAATAATTCAATTATGTGGTACAACTGTAATCTTATGCTACCTGTGTGGTATAATTATCATAATCTTATGATACCTATATGGTATAGTTATAATTTTATGACACCATTACAAGTACAATTAGAATCAGTTCCACCACAAACCCAAACAATTAATGTTATTCAAGAACCTCTGAATTATCTTCCTATGTCAGTTGAAGAGTGAACAAGTTCAATGTGGAAAATGTGAAAAAATATTATTATTTTTCCTACATTATTAATTATTTAATTTTACAATAAATCACAAAATCTAAATATTTATTTATAATAATTCTTTTAACAAGTATTAAGAAAACAATTTTATCTTTACTTTTTTAATATATATTAACTAATATACAATTGTAATAAAAATTCTGATCAAATTACATACACCAACACTCAAATTAACAAAAAGTTCACCATTTTTAAAAGAAATATTTACATGTATCATTTTACAAAATATTTTTACTATACTTCAATGCTCCTTTTTTTTATGTCTAGATAGTCCAGAACTGCATATGAAAGCAGTCTTGCAGTATTTACACACAAAAGGTTTTTCACCTATGTGTTTAACTTTAATGTGATTAATCAATTGGAATTTATATGGAAACATTTCTAAACATGTACCACACATAAAGGGTTTTTCCTTCTGATGAATCACTCGTACATGTTTATTATAATTATAGTAAGTAGAAAAAGACTTATTACACACACTACAAATTTTACCCTTTTGTTTTCGTTCAGTACAAATTTCACCCTTTTGTTTTTGTTTAGTATGAACTACTCGTTCATGTCTCTTATAATTAGAGTAAGTAAAAAAAGACTTATTATCATAAGCTCTACAAATTATTAAGGGGTTTTCACCTTTGTGTATTCTCATATGGTTTTGTAAACTTTTATTACAAGTAAAAGTCTTGTCACATTCACTACATGATATTAGTTTAACATTTTTTGTATAAAATATTCTTTTATTTGTTGATTGAATATGAGGTATTGATATTAATGGCGATTCTGTAGTTGGTTGAATGGGTTGAGTCAGAACTGCTACCTCTAAGTTGTTGTCACCATACTGTGTCTGATTAACCTGTCTCAATGATATGTTCTCGTCATCTAATAATTGAATATTTGTAGAATGGATGTTATCTAACAAATTAGATTCATAATTTATCATATCTGGCTCATATTGGTGGTGGATATTTTGGGTTTGAACTGCCTGTTGTAAATTGTGATACTCTGAATGATGAACTTGTTCATTGATTTGGTTTGAAATGTTGTCAAGTCCCTCCAAATCTTGAATTTGAACTACCTGTTGTAAATTGTGATACTCTGAATGATGAACTTGTTCATTGATTTGGTTTGAAATGTTGTCAAGTCCTTCCAAATCTTGAATTTGAACTGCCTGTTGTAAATTGTGATACTCTGAATGATGAACTTGTTCATTGATTTGGTTTGAAATGTTGTCAAGTCCCTCCAAATCTTGAATTTGAACTGCCTGTTGTAAATTGTGATACTCTGAATTGGTGAGTTCCTCCAAATCTGCTACTTGGATCAGTGTATTATCTAACACTGGAATATTTGTAGTTTGGAGATTATCTAGCAAATTATGTTCATAATTTTTCATATCTGGCTGATATTGGTGGTCAATATTTTGGGGTTGAACTATCTGCAAGTTATGACACTCTGCATTGATTTGGTTTATTATAACATCAAGTCCCTCTAAATATATTACTTGTAGCCATGAATTTTTAGTAATAATGTCTTCAATAAAAGTAATAAAGTCATTAATAAAATTGCACCCTATTATATCCAAAGAAGAAGTGTTTGGGGAAAATTCCATTGTAATTGGTTGTCGATTTTTTACCTTCCCTGAAAATTCCATTGTAATTGGTTGTCGATTTTTTACCTTCCCTAATATAATCTGTAATAAAAAAAATGTGTGTTAATTAAAAAATTAAAAAAATCTTGAAATATTCAAATAATATTACAACTTATTAAAATTTTAAATATGATTTAAATCAATAAATTAAATAATATATTCAAAGGGGAAAACATAAAAATCTGTAAATTATTCACTAAAGATTCTCTTTTATTTTATTTAATACTTGTTAATTGTAGCTATCTCTCATAATATATATAATTTATACCTTAATATAAAGAGAGACTTACTACATACTCTACCTATGTATTTTTTTAAGGTTAACCTGAACATTATACAGTGGTATCTCGGTTAATGATGGTCCCCACTCACCCATTTATGCAAGTTTATTTTTTTAATGATTTTGTAAGTGAGTGTTTTTAGGGTTATAAAAGGACTAGTCTGACTTTCCCATAAAACTTTTCCATATTTTCCAAAGCTAGATCAAGTTTAGATATACATATTCCATATTTGAAATTTCCATCTCAAGAGGGCATACATTCTTTAAATTGGGGCACAAAAAAGGCATTCAGACATATATGAAAGGTTAATCCATAGACATTGATTATTTACCCAAATATCTTTGGCGACCACAATTGAGTATCACATTCAGCAATGCAGATAAATACAGAATTCCTTTTTTGCTGTTTCTTTGTGTTTAGGCCCAAATTTACCGCTCAAAGCCGTATGAAAGGGCTAGTGACAAAAGTCTTTTTATTTACTTTTATCTTTTCTATAAATTCTTTTACAAATTCTTGTTGAGATGGAGTATATCTTTTACAAATTAATTTATTATCATCTATTAGTGAAATAAGATCAGTTGTATTCTTTATAATAGGCATATCTAAAAAATGATCTTGCCATCTAATGGAAATCAATTTTAAAATACTCTCAAATAAAAAAACTTCCATCATATCTTCGGTATCAAAATCATGATCATTTAAATTGACTCCATAAGGAAAGCCATTATGCATATCTTCATCATCAGAGGCACATTTTAGCCACAGCTCCAATTTCTTACGTTTTTCTGCTGGTGTGAATCTGTGTGACCATGCCCGACGATTATGAAGCTCATTACACAAATAAAATTTTTTAGCTTCATCATACAGAGGATGATTATCAATTTCATGTATATAATGAAGTGTGCAACCAATAGCCTGCTTCAATGAAAATAGACTAAGATTATGGCGGTCAATAACTTGGGGACACAAGGAAGGCATAAAATCTTTGAGTCGGTTATATGAATGGTTAATCCATAAACGGTTAATCTTTATCGAATCATAAAATTCTCTTATATTATATATATTCCAAAGGAGATGGATAATAAGATTATCCTGATCTTCAATCAGCCAGTCGTTGTTATCATCAACTTGATCATTATAGATAAATTCAACTTTATTATAGATAAACACATATTTAATATCTTCATTATTCAAACACTTTACCTCTATAGCTTTTTTCAGTATCAATTCTTCAGCGTGCGTTTTCATTTTCGGCGACCACAAGTGTGTAACACATTCGGCAATGCCGATCAATATAGCATTCTTTTCTGCTGTTTCTTTATTTTTAAGTGTCTTCATCTCTTGGATTCTGGCTAAGTTTATTATAGAATACATAAGATCTTTCTTGCAAGGTGGTAAAATCTTGTAAATCATTTTTTCTAGTTTACTTTCACTTTCACTTTCAATTTGCTTTTCAACTGAAGGAACTGTTGAGAATTCAGTTAAGAATAAGTTTTCACTTCCCATTTCCTTTCCAATTGAAGGAATCTTGGAATTGCTGAGAATGAGAATTTTCAGTTTTCTGAAAAAGATAAACAATATTTCAACTTTTTTTTGTGTGTGCCACCAAAACAGTTCAACTTATTTCAATGAGAATATTAGTCTTTGAATTAATTAGTATTTTATTAGTAGACACTGAGTTTTGCGTGACGTTTTGCTTTTGAGTTATAAAATGAGTTATAAAAAAGTTTATGGTAGTCAGACTTGTTGGCAATTCTGATTTTTATGATTGTTTCAATTGAATTATATTAAGGAGTACAGTGGAGAGAGTATAGTTGTTTCAGTAGCTTTAGGACTTCCAAACTATTTTTTTTATACTTGATTATTAGAACTTATAAAATTATTGAAATACTATTTATTTTGGGTTACATAATCAAACTCACTACAAGTATTTTTTCATTTAATGTATCCTGTCTTAGATTTACTAACAGATTTACAAAATCAGATCTAATATCCAATAATCAAACTCACTCACTCTCTTTCTTACTATTTTTAATTTAATGTAGCCTGTTCTGTTCCTTCATATCTGAATCTTTTACTTTTCTTATAAATTCTTTTACGAATTCTTGCTGAGATGGAGTATATCTACATATTAATTTATCATCATCTATTAGTGAAATAAGATCAGTTGTATTCTTTATAACGGGCATATCTAATTGATTTTGTTCCCATCTAATGGAAATCCATTTTAAAATATTCTCAAATAAAAAAACTTCCATCATATCTTCTGTATCAAAATCATGATCATTTAAATTGACTCCGTAAGGAAAGCCATTATGCATATCTTCATCATCAGAGGCACATTTTAGCCACAGCTCCAATTTCTTACGTTTTTCTGCTGGTGTGAATCTGTGTGACCATGCCTGATCATGATGAGGCTCATTACCCATATGAAAATGGCTAGCTTCAATATACATAGGATGATCGTAAATTTTATGTATATAATAAAGTGTGTAACCAATAGCCTGTTTGAATGAAAACAGACTAAGATCATGTCGATAAATAACTTGGGGATACAGAGAAGGCATAAAATCTTTGAGTCTATTATATGAACGGTTAATCCAGTCACGGTTAATATTTATCCAATTATAAAATTCTCTTATGTTAAAAATATTCCAAAGGAGATGGATAATAAGATCATCTTGATCTTCAATCAGCCAGTCATTATCATCGACTTGATCATTATAGATACACACATATTTAATAGCTTCATTGTGCAGATAATTTGTCTCTATAGCTTTTTTCAGTATCAATTCTTCAGCATGCTTTTTCATTCTCGGCGACCACAAATGAGTAACACATTTAGCGATGCTGATCAATATAGCATTCTTTTCTGCTATTTCTTTATTTTTATTTTTGTTCATTTCTTTGACTTTGGCTAATTTTATTATTAAACCCATAATTTTTTTCTTGCAAAGTGGTAAAATCTTGTAAATCTTTTTTTCTATTATATTACTTTCACTTTCTTCCATTTTCTTTTCAACTGAAGGAACTGCTGTTGAGAAGGCTGATAAATTTTCAATTTCTCTGGAAAAGATATATTTAAAATTTTATTTTTAATACTAAAGATATAAAAAGATTTATATATATAAATTTATAAAACTTGAAATTGAATATTAATTCACTCACCTAAGACCCTCCTTGAGTTATTTACAGCTAGAACACTCCAGCTCTTTACCTATAGGTCTCTGCCTGAATCTCTGGCTGTTTCCAGTATTTATATCATTCTACTTACACAGTTTTTGGGGGTCACCCAATTTTAGAGATACTGAAATTGAGGAAAGGATAATGTTCCTTGATGATTTTTTTTTTTACTTACATTTGAAATACACTACATTACACAATGATAGTTTATTATATTACATTAGGAACTTGCCATGATGTTTTTTTTATTACATAAGCTTTTATATATTTGCTACCAGATTTACAAAATCAGATCTACTATTAGAGACTAAAGTTTTTTCATTTGATGTATCCTTCTGTTACTTCATATCTGATTCTTTTACTTTTATGATTAATTCTTTTATTACTCTTTGCTGAGATGAAGTATATCTACATATTATTTTATCATCTATTAGTGTAATAAGATCAATTATATTCTTATTTTTATCTAATAACATTTGATTTTCTTCCCATCTAATGGCCATCCATGTTACAATACTTTCAAATAAAAAAACTTCAATCATATCTTCGGTATCAAAATCATGATCATTTAAATTGACCCCATAAGGAAATCCATTATGCATATCTTTATCATCAGATGCACATTTCAACCACAGTTCCACTTTCTTACGTTTGGCTGCTGGTGTGTAGCTGTGTGACCATGCCTCATAATTATGAAGCTCATTACTCAAATAAAAATGTCTAACTTCATCATACAAAGGATAATCATCAATTTCATGTATATAATGAAGTGTACAACCAATAGCCTGCCTCAATGAAAATAGACTAAAATCATGTCGGTAAATAACTTGGGGACACAGGGAAGGCATAAAATCTTTGAGTTTGTTATATGAAAGGTTAATCCATAAATGGTTACTATTTATCAAATTATAAAATGATCTTATTTCATATATATTCCAAATAAGATTGATAATAAGTTCATCCTGATCTTGAATTAGCCAATCATTGTCACCAACTTCATTATTATAGATACACACATATTTAATATCTTCATCACATAAAAATTTTCTTTTATAGCTTGTTTTAGTATCAATTCTTCAGCATGCTTTTTCATCTTCGGCGACCACAAGTGAGTAACACATTCAGCGATGCCGATAAATATAGCATTCATTTCTGCTGTTTCTTTATTTTTAACTTTTTTCATTTCTCGGATTCTGGCTAACTGTATTATACATCGTAAAATATCTTTCATGTAAGGTGGTAAAATCTTGTAAATAATTTGTTCTATTTCATCACTTTCCATTTCCGAGTCATTTTCCAATTGCTGTTTAACTGAAGGAACTGTTGATAATAAATTTTCACTTTCCATCTTATTGTCAACTGAAGGAAGAAGGTTGATGAGAGAAGTTTTCAATGTTTTCTGGAAAAGATGAAACAATTAATTTTAAGACATAAAAAGATTTATCTATATTGTAAAACTTTTAGTCCTAAAAAAATGAAATATCTCCTTGAGTTGTTTACAACTAGAGCACTCCAGCTTGAATCTCTTTCTTGAAATTTGAGATATACCACATTTTATTATTGGTTAAACTTTTTATATTCAATCCAATTTACTTTACATTATTTACACAAAAAGACTTACCAAAAAATTCTCAATTTTTTTACTTCATATTCTCCCTCCCTCTCTGTATCACATTTTTCTTCCCTATTTTTCTTTGAATCAAAGTATTTTACTTTTTCTATAAATTCTTTTATGAATTTTTGATGAGATGGAGTATATCTACATATTATTTTATTATCTACTAGTGTAATAAGATCAGCTGTATTCTTCATAATGGGCCTATGTAATGACATTTGGCTGGATTTCCATTTAATAGCCATCCATTCTACAATATTCTCAAATAGAAAAACTTCAATCATATTTTCTGTATCAAAATCATGATCATTTAAATTGATATCTTTATCATTAGAGGCCCATTTTAGCCACAGCTCCAATTTCTTAGATTTTTCTGCTGGTGTGAATCTGTGTGACCATGCCTGATCATGATGAGGCTCATTACATAAATGAATATTTTTAGCTTTATTGTACATAGGATGGCTAATTTTATGTACATCATGAAGTGTGTAACCAATAGCCTGCTTGAATGCAAATTTACTAAGATCATGTCGATAAATAAATTGGGGACACAAGGAAGGCATAAAATCTTTGAGTCGGTTATATGAACGGTTAATCCATTCACGGTCTGTATTTATCGAAGTATAAAATGATTTTATGTCATACAGAGTCCAAATAAGATCGATAATAAGATCATTCTGATCTTCAATCAGCCAATTATCATCATCAGTTTGATCATTATAGATACACACATATCCATCATCATCATCATTTTGATTATCATCATTATAGATACACACATATTTAATATCTTCATCACGCAGAAAATTTTCCTTTATGGCTTGTTTCAAAATCAATTCTTCAGCATGCTTTCTCATTTTCGGAGACCACAAGTGATTAACACATTTAGCAATACCAATAAATATAGCATTCATTTCTGCAACTTCTTTATTTTTAACTCTTTCCATTTCTTTGATTCTGGCTAAGTCAATTATACAGTGTATGACATCTTTCTTGCAAGGTGGTAAAACCTTGTAAAGCATTTGTTCTATTTTATGACATCCACTTTCCTTTTCTAGTTTAACTGATGAATCATTTGATAATTTTAAGAAGTCACTTCTTTCCTTTTCCTGTTTGCCACTTTCCATTTCTAGTTTAATTGAATCATTTGATAATTTTAAGAAGTCACTTTCCTTTTCCTGTTTGCCACTTTCCATTGTTTTCTGAAAAAGATAAAAACACATAATTTAAAACTAAAATTTACAATTGAAGGAATATAAAAAGAAATTTAATTATTTTTCAAATATTTTTATTTATTTACTCCAACTAATAAATTAAATATAATATTTAACCATACTTCTTCTTTTTATGGTAAGCAAGTTGACGTTCAAGTATAGAACGGGGAGAGACCCTTTTAACTAAACTACTACTATCTTTTTCATCGGAGGCACGTCGTCGGGGAGAGATCTTTTGTTTAAGAGTTTCAATCTTTTTAACTCATACTCTCCCCCACTCTCTCTCTCTAGATTTTTATTTTCTGCTTCTAGTTTAAGATTTTTTTTTAATTCTTGTATGAATTCTTCAATATCAGCATCCATTACTTTTCTTATTAAATTTCTTATAAATTCTTGTTGAGATTGAGTATATCTATTTATTATTTTATCATCTATTAGTGTAATAAGTTCAGTGTTTGAATCAATGGTGGGAATATCTAAACTTTGACCTATTCTTTTACCTTCCAGTTTAATAGTCACCCATTTTACAATATTCTCCAATAAAAAGACTTCAATCATATTTTCTGTACTAAAATCATGATTATTTAAATTGACCCCATAAGGAAATCCATTATGCATATCTTTATCAGAGGCACATTTCAACCAAAGCTCCAACTTCTTACGTTTTTCTAATGGTGTTGACGTGTATTTGTTTTTCCATGTCTGATAATGATTAGGTTCATTCCTCAAAAGAAAATGTCTAGCTTTAGTGAAAATTGGGTGATCAATATTATGTACAAATTTCAGTGTGTAACCAATAGCCTGCTTGAATGCAAATTTACTAAGATCATGTCGATAGATAATTTGGGGACCAGTGTTGGCATAAAATCTTTGAGTCTATTATATGAATGGTTATCCTTCCGGTTACTATTTATACAAATAAAATTTTTTTTTTGTTAAAAATTTAAAAAAAATTTTTTTTTTCCCAAAAAACCTTTCCTTTTTTTTCCCCCTTTTGGGGGGAAAAAAAAATTTTCCTTTTTTTAAAATTTTTTTTTTTTTTTTTTTTTTTTTAAAATTTTTTTTGGGGGGAAAAAAAATTTAAATTTAAAATTTTTTTTTTTAAAAAAAATTTTTTTTTTTTTTTTTTTAAAAAATTTTCCTTTTTTAATTTTTAAAAAAAAAACCCTTTTTTTAAATTTTTTTTTAAAAGGGAAAAAAAAATTTTTTTTTTTTTTTCCCCTTTTTTAAAAAAAAATTTTTTTTCCCAAAAAAAATTTTTTTTTTAAAAATTTTGGGGGAAAAAAAAAAATTTTTAAAAAAAAAAAACTTAAAGGAAATTTTTTTGGGAAAAAAAAAAATTTTTTTTCCCTTTTTTTTTTTTTTGAAGGAATTTTTTTTTAAAAAAAAATTTTTAAAAAAAATTTTATTTTATTTTTTAAAAATTTTTTTTTTTAAAATTTTCCCCCTTGGGGTTTTTTTTTTTGTTTTTTCCCCCTTTTTTTTTAAAAAAAAAAAATTTTTTTTTTTAAGGGGGAAAAATTTTTTTTCCTTTTTAATTTTAAAAACCCCCTTTGGGCCCCAAAAAAATTTAAAAAAATTTTAAATTTTTTCCCGTTTTTTTTATATTTTAAAAAAAAAAAATTTTTTTTTTTTAAAAAAAAAATAAAAAAAAAAAAAAGGGAAAAAATTTTTTTAAAAAAAAAAAAAATTTTAAACCAAAATTTTTTTTTTTTTTTAAAATTTTAAAAAACCCCGGTTTTTTTAAATTCTTTTTTTTAATTTTTAAATTTAAAAGGAAAAATTTTTTTTTTTTTTTAAAAATTTTTAAAAAAACTTTTCGGTTTTTATAAAATTTTTTTAATTTTAAAAAAAAAATTTTTTTTTGGGGGGTTTTTTTTTTAAAATTTTTTTAAAATTTTTTTTTACCTTTTTTCCGTTTTTTTTGGAAAATTTTTTTTTTTGGGTTTTTTAAAAAAACCGGGGAAACCCAAAAATTTTTTTTTTTTTTTTTTTTTTTTTGGGGTTTGGGGTTTTTTTCCTTTTTCCCTTTTTTCCCTTTTTTTAATTTTTTTTTTTTTTTTAAAAAATTTTTGAAAAAAAAAAATTTTGGGTTTTTTTTCCCCTTTTGGTTTTTATTTTTAAAAATTTTTTTTTTTAAAAATTTTTTTAAAAAAAGGGTTTTTTTTTTTATTTTTTTTCCCCCAAAAAAAAAAAAACCTTTAAAAAAAAATTTTAAATTCCTTTTTTTTTTTTTTTTTCCCCCAAATTTTTTTGGGGTTTTTTTTAAAATTTTGGGGTTTTTTTTTTAAAAATTTTAAAAAAATTTTTTTTTTTTTTTTAAATTTTTTTTGAACCCTTTTTAAAAAAATTTTTTAAAATTTTAATTCTTTTAAAAAATTTTTTTTTTTTTAAAAATTTTTTTTCCTTTAAATTTTTTGGAAATTAATTTTTTGGGGGAAAATTTTTAATTTTAAAATTTTTTTTTAAAATTTTTTTTTTTTTTTAAAAAATTTTTTTTGGGGGGGTTTCCCCAAAAAAATTTTTGGGGGGGGGGGAAAATTTTTAAAGGGTTAATTTTTTTTTTTTTGGGAACCCGGGGGGGGAAAAAAAAAATTTTTTTAAATTTTTTTTTTTGGGTAAAGGGTTTTTTTGGGGGTTTTAACCCCCTTTTTATTTTTTTGGGGGGGTTTTTCCGGGGGAAATTTTTTTTAAAAAAATTTTTTTTTTTTTTCCCCCAAAATTTTTTTAAAGGGTTTTTTTAATTTTTTCCCCCGGGGGGTTTTTTTTTTTTTTTTTTAAAATTTTTTTTTTTTTTAAAAAAAATTTTTTTTTTTTAAAAAATTATTTTTAAATTTTTTTTTAAAAAAAAATTTTTAAATTGGGAAAAAATTTTAAAAATTTTTTCCCTTTTCCCTTTTTAATTTGGGTTAAAATTTTTTTTTAATTTTTTAAAACCTTTTTTTTTGGGGTTTTTTCCTTTTTTTTTTTTCCCTTTTTTTTTTTTTAAAAAGGGAAATTTTTTGGGTTTTAAAAATTTTTTTTTTGGGGGGGGGGTTTTTTTTGTTGGGTTTTTTATTTGGGGTTTTTTTTTTTAAAAAATTTTTTTAAAAAAGTCTTTTTGGTTTTGGGGTTTTTTTTTTGGGGTTTTTTTTTTTATTTTTTTAATTTTTTTTTTTTTTTTTTTTTTTTTCCCTTTTTTTAAAAAAAAAAAAAATTTTTTTTAAAAATTTTTTTTTTTATTTTTTTTTTTTTTTTTCTTTAAATTTTAAAAATTTTTTGGGGGAAAAATTTTTTTTTTTTTTTTTTAATTTTAAAAAATTTTTTTAAAAAAAAAAATTTTTTAAATTTTTTTTAAAAAAAAAAATTTTTTTTTTTTGGGGGAAATTTTGGGTTTTTTAAAAAAGGTTTTAAAAAAAGGTTTTTAAGTTTTTTTAAAAAAATTTCCCCTTTTTTTTTTGGGGTTTTTTTTTTTTTTAAAAAAAAATTTTTTTTTGGGGTTTTGTTTTTGGGGGTTTTTTTTTGGGGGAAAAATTTTTTTTAAAAAATTTTTTTTAAAAATTTTTTTTTTAAAAAAATTTTTTTCCCCAAATTTTTTTGTTTTTTTTTTTTTTTTTTAATTTTTTTTTTGGTTTTTTTTTCCTTTTCCCCCCAAAATTTTTTTTTTTTCTTTGTAAATTTTTTTTTTTGGGTTAAAATTTTTTTTTTTAATTTTTTTAAAAAAAGGGGGTTTTTATTTTTTTTTTAAAAAAATTTTTTCCCCTTTTTTTTTTTTTAAATTTTTTTTTTTAAAAAAACCTTTCCCTTTTGGGTTTTTTTTTAATTTTTTTAAAAATTTTTTTTTTAAAATTTAAATTTTTTAAATTTTTTTTTCCGGGGTTTTTTTTTATTTTTGGGGTTTTTTTTTTTGGAAATTTTTTTTTTTGGGGGGGGGACTGGGATTTTTAGGGGTTTTTTTTAAAAAAAATTTTTTAAAAAATTTTTTTTTTTTAATTTTTTTTTGGGGTTTTTTTTTTAAATTTTTTTGGGTTTTTTTGTTTTTGTTTGGCCCTTTTTTTTTTTTTAAATTTTTTTTTTTTAAATTTTTTTTTTTGGGGGTTTTTTTAGGTTTTTTGGAAGGAAATTTTTTTTTTGTTTTTTTTTTTTTTTTTTTTTGGGAAATTTTTTTGGTTTTTTGGGAAAAACCCGTTTTTAAAACCCAAAAAGGGGAAAAAAAACCCCCTTTTGTTTTAAAATTTTTTAAAATTTTTTTTTTTTTTTGAAAATTTAAAAAAAATTTTTTTTTTAAAATTTTAAAAAAAAAATCGAAAATTTTTCCCCAAAAATTTTTTTAAAAAAAGGGGGTTTTTTTTTTAATTTTTTTTACCCTTTTTTTTTTTAAAAATGGTTTTTTTTTTAAACAAATTTTTTTTAAAAAAAGGGGGTTTTTTTAAAAAAAGGGGAAAAGGGGGGGGAAATTTTAAAAAAAATTTTTTTTGAAATTTTTTTTTTTAAAAAAAAAAAAATTTTTTTTTTGAATTTAAAAAAAAAAAAAATTTTTTTTTTTTTTTTTTTAAAAAAGGGGGTTTTTTTTTAAAAGGGGTTTTTTTTTTTGGGGGTTTTTTTTTTTAAAAAAAGGGGGGGGGGTTTTTTTTTAAAAAAATAAGCAAAAAGGGGAAAAATTTTTGGGGAAAAAAAAATTTTTTGGGGGGGGGGGGAAAAA